>JACJUY010001896.1:0-16558 GCA_014220935.1 Platorchestia sp. MABIK | reverse complement strand
GATGCCCCAGAAGTCGCTGAACTTATTCGGGCCCACAGGTAGCTATACTCAAATTTGACCATTGTACATACTAGACTTAAGAAACATTCTACCTCTGTATCACCGGTGGTAAATAAATTGTTTAAATTGTTTAACGCAACAGCAGAGCTTCATGCTCATTTCCTCGATCAGCAGCGGACAGCGAAGTCAGCGCTGCTTTTCGGCCCATGAAGTCGGAATTGAAACTGGGTCATTGAAGTCTCTCCAACAACTCAGCCATATTCAAGAAATCCGAATAAATAACACCAAAATATTGGCATATAAAAATATAAATGTAGAGATCAATTACTCATTTCGGAGCCTAGAAATAAGAAAAGGAAAGCTAAAGCTTTGTGACGTCCCAAGCCGCAGAAATGGAAGGCGATCCACGTACATTACTAAAATATACAACATTTGAAAGACGGACGTAGTAAATTGATAATTGGTCAAGGTTAGCGGACACTGCATTTGAATGCCAAAGATTTGTTGCAACAAGAGCAAATAATTCATTTTCCAAGCAATACAACTTGTGACAAACGTACCTCATACACAAAGGCAGGCATTGACGGAAAATTTATTTCTCCAGCAGAACCTCAAGTACGATCGAACAAGGCTGCTTGGCTGCCAAGCAATTCATAAATCAGTTTTAGCATCTCCTCGCAGATTTGCGATCAACAGTGAATTATTATTTGTTACTTAGACGCGTACACTTTACACTTTACGCACACTTTACACTTTAAGCACACTTTACACTTCACGCACATTTTACACTTTACGGACATCCCAGCAACTTCCGACCTCCTAATTGACTCGAATGAAACAGCTCTTACACACCGTGTTAAATTTCTCGTAATTATTACCCCATTCCACAGAGTTAAATGCGCTCATCTTCTACTCCTCTCAGATTTCATTCTGACTTTACCTGCCCGTATGTTCCGTCCGCCACACACTCGCACTCCACCTCCTCTTTTGGTCCTCTAATGCCTCACTTTACCCCCGACACACGCGAGTTGTGCTCTGTCGTGCTCATCCTAAAAACTTTCATCATCCTCATAACAAAACGAAAACTCATTTGGGGATAAATGTAACCGGCTTTCAAATGATTTTGTGAACAAGACTCAAGAATTTAGCGTGCATTGTCGAATTACATCACAAATGCTTAACTGGAGTAAAATAATTCCCGTTCTGCTTTGTAAAGAAAATGTCCAGGCTAAATACGACTTCGAGATAACACGCAAAACCCACCAGAACACATCGAAGCACTACAACAGTAACAAATAGAGTAGATCATTGAGCACATCAGCAAGTTTGTCGTGGTGTGCGGCATATTCTCACAGAGAGACGCTTTGTTCTCCCATTGCCGGCACAAACGTGATATTCCAGCTCGAGCACAGGAGCCTGCACAGCATTGTGTGATGGCGTGGTAACACAACAATCAGCTCACGCTGCACATGAAGCAAAGCAGGCACTGGCAACACTGAAGCCACACTACAACACGTTAATGAGATATGCACACACGGCAAATAGTCCAATACAATCGCAGGTGTTCAATATTAGTAGCGTGCGTACTCCTTCCGCCCACGAAGCAGTACATGTAGAGGAGCAGAGCACATCTAAAGTTCCACATCTCGCCCGAAGTCCAATGATGCCAGGCTGACATTAATGCCAGGCCGTCATTGGTGTGGTCACGTTGTGTCGTCATCTCCGAGCAAACGTTATCGGCATCAAGCTATGTATTGCAACGATACTTCGTGTCCAACTGCCGTGTTTCCGCGCAACGGTCTTCTTAATCGTTTTAGTGCAGTTTTTAAAACATCCTTCCTTCACTCATTGTTCATCACAAGCATCAGCAGCCTCAGGACACCAAGCACTACAGTCAATGATTTACACCTGCAGCACCAGGACACAAGTCACACAGACAACACACAAGTCACACAGACAACACCAGGAAACAAGTCACACAGACAACACCAGGACACAAGTCACACAGACAACACCAGAGCACAAGTCACACAGACAACACCAGGACACAAGTCACACACACAACACCAGGACACAAGTCACACACACAACACCAGGACACAAGTCACACACACACACACACTTGACACACCCAACGCAATGCCCCTCACCCTGAGCATGACACCATCACCAGCATCACCACGGCGCACCAGCCAGCAAGGCTATTCAGAGAGCAGCAGCAGCAGCGGTGGTGGTGGAGTTAGTGACTCATGCACGTGTACGGAGGACGGGAGCATGCGCGTGTGTGTGTGTGTCGCTCGCTGCCAGCGCACACAGTTTCCAGGTGTACGCGTGACGCCAGACGCCGCACACATACATTCCCACCTCACACACAAACGCCCGCTGGTAACACGATCGAGGAAGCGCGGCTTGCTCCTTGAAATCAATGGAAAGCTCCGCGATGTTTCATTCATCTGCACCCTGGCCCTCTTCCTGCCTCCTGGTCCAGTCCAACAGCCACCAGACATACATTTCCTCGCTAATACAGTACGGCAAGTCAGTGTACTCTGAAGCTCTGTGCATGTTGGGACGTATGAGACGCACACAGGTGTCTCGTCATCAGTCGTCACAGGCACACACTGTAGCCGCAGCGTTCGGCGGAACAGCGAGATGCAGCATCCTAGCCTCTCCATGGCAGTGACGGCAAGTCACTTACTTGTCAGCACCAAGTATAACTCTCGATGAAGGCTGAAATCGATGTGTCAAGACGGGAAAAAATCCGCGATTTAGAATTTGAAGAGGTTCGCAGCCACTAGCTGTACTGTTAAAATTATGAGATCTGATAACTTGTAGCACAAACCACTTCTCGATGGCGTTCCCAGTTATTCAAATAATGCGTGAAGACTCAACTCCGGTGTTCCAACATTTTGTGACAGATACTACAACACATGAGCTAGATTGTGCTCTTCACAGCACTGTTGGAACATCAGTAACTGACACAACCATGTGCCCTACCTCAGAATAGCTGCGTATTCGAAAGATGTACAGTCCCATTCGTCCAGAACTTGAAGAGCTATTGATCATTCATTACGCTGTTACCATGAACCAACCAACTGAACCATGAACCAACTCATTACGCTGTTACCATGACCCTGAATCTCAGGTACAGAAATTCCATACAATTCACGCAACAGAAACAGAAAATTTCCCGCTGATTTGAGCAAGAGTGCCCAGAAAATGCTACAAAGGACGCAGGGAGCAGCGGGACGAGGAGGGAACACGCTGAGCCAGGCTTGTCTTCCTCAAATGGTACTCGCGCAGCGAACACGACGACCTTCAGTCACTTTCGCACACCAAATTACAAAGCTCTTGCCAATACCGTTTGAGATTCCAACATATTCACACGCCTAACTTATGCGAGGACCATATTTACTTGCGAAATGGTGCTGTTGAATAAGCTTCCTCTACAGCCTGAGCAACGCCATCAAGCACAGACGGATGTGCTGCAAGGAACGTCGTTAAAGAAATTGTTTCGCAATTCACGAGTTTCGAAATGGGCCATATAGTCGTGCGCCCCAATACGTATCCCGCATCAACCTGTTCTTAACAACTGCAAAGAAATTGAGAGGTGCAAGCGATCGCACGTTATTGGCTGTGCTTAGCTCAGGAATAAATCTAAAATACTATGAAGTGTTTATCACAAATAGTCCTGAATATTATCGCTTCATCCCAAAACACTACGGCTGCCGTGTCCTGGATCTCCTCATGAAGACCTAGCCAGTAGCGACGGAGTGTACATTGCGTGGCACGTCCCTGGGCCGAGTGGCAGTTGTGCACAGCATAGCACTACGCACTCAACAGTTTAACACATCTTCCGCTCAAGTGAAGAACTTCTAAAACAAATAGGCACCCCCCACAAGTCATCGGTTGTAGTGAAAATACTCTCGGTTACTTGAAACGGAGACGAGTGTTTCCGTCACCTCAGGTAAATTCACGACGTATAATTAGCTACAGCTCCACAATGAGTGAATGCGAGTGTCAGTTACAGGATATGAACTCAACCTGGACCATGAGAGTTTCAAGCTCTGCGCGCAGTTATGCAAAAAATAATAAGGTATACCAACGGTTGCGGATATCAAGCGTAATGTACACTCAATGAGGATGCTATTCAACCGTCATATTGGAATACCTTTTTAAGGAGCATATTTAAACCTACAATTTTGATGGCTAACTCTACCATTAAGAGAAAGGAAGGTCTCGTGTAAGAATCCTCAAATTTGTTCAAGCCACCACTTTACACTGGAGTAAACTTGTCAAAAACTGCGAACGGAAGGTAACGGTGAAGCCAGCCACAACTCTGGCCAATAGGAAATGAACCACAGAAAGGTGACAGAGGAAAGCGTTTAGAGTAGATGTTAAAGGGACTAAGTATTAGTGGAAAACGCGCCATCAATGCTAAAGAAAATGATGATGAGACACAACGTAGGGTCAAACCAAACCTTTTTTCGTCGAACGTGTGGGAATGGTGACGTCATGGCAACGAACCAATAGTGGTCCTCATTTTGTATCTGGTAGCACTGCTACCCTCAAATCTGGCACCACTATTGGCCTTACGACATGTCGCATTGGTGACGTCATTCAGCTTGTTTGAAATAAAGTCGTTCTATTGGCCAGCCGAATAAGAGGAGGTGTATTTTCCCCCATAGAAATGACTACCTTGTTTCCTCTACCGCGTGACGAGACAAATTGTGCCCCAGCACCGCCCCCTGGCGCAGCAAGTCCCGCTGAGGTGGCGGCGCAGGAAGGGGAGGAACAACAGGCCGCTACTGCAGTGTGAAGGTCTTTGCCACGGATGCACGACTCGAGCAACACCACTCGGCACCTCGCTAGCAATGTTACTCTTTGCGTGCTGACATTCTACCAAGTTCCAGCGGTAATGATGCCTCATCTGCATTACGCCACCTCAGGTCAGGTGAGCGAGACGGCGGAAAGGAGTGATAGAATGCGTCTCAAGTCTCAGTAGCTTCAGAAGTACGGAGTTCTTGGCTGTTAAATAGCTCCGCGTCTCAAGTTCCTAAAGAAATCTAATCTGATATGCTAATAACGTAAAATACAAAATTAACAACTGGTAAAAAATACAAATAACACACTCGGTATTTCTCTTAAGAATGCATGATTGCAGGTACCAAAATTGGGCAATGATGAAAACAAACACTGCCATCGCACTCCTGAGCAAGGTTTTCCCTACACGATTTTCCCGCATGAAATTTGCATATTTAATGAGTAGGAGGTTCGCTGGGCAGGCACGCTGTACACATCCGCTGCACAGCCAGGGTAGCACACTCGCTGAAGTCAACTAAAAGTGTAAATATACTTTTCCCGGCTTGATGGCATCCACGCAGAACAAGCCTGCCAACTAGAGACAGTCACCAACCTGCAGGTCAGCATGATAATGAAACGTATGTTCCTCGCAAGCTCCTCTGGAGAGCAGCACGGCGTGTAGCAGCGACAGGAGCACAACACGTCACGACACAAAGTTCGACGCACGCAAGCACAGGAGGCAAAAACTGCTCACAATGACCACAATGAGCGTTGCCATACAGGAAGCGCTCAAAAGCCGGCACCTACACAGCAGTGACCAATGAACGGCAAGACGTCAGGTACGCGACGTTCATTGAGCGGGCGCCCACTGTCGCTCAATTGACGGCGAAGCAGCAATGCTGGATCAGCATTAATGAAGCCGTCGTCTGGAGGCGTCAACTCGGCCAGCTTTGTTCAGGGCGCACACAAAGCAAGGCTTGCAGGCACCATGCACAGCAATCAGCCATTCAATACCGAGAACATCAATGGAGACGACACATTTTAGAAGCCCTCATCAATGGAGCATAAATGCACTTCCTCATTACTCATGCTAGTCGAGCTATTTTTTCTACATGTATAATCAATTCAATAAGAGGGAAAGGTAAATCATTTTGGCTTATATTCACATTGTTTTTTTTCAAAATACTAATAACTAACAAAAATTATCATCTTCAGTAGATGCGGCAAAATAACGAGGCTGTACTTGCATTTCAGCCTCTCAGGTCTAGGAACTCGGAACAATTTCAAAGCATTTTTGCGGAGCCAAAAAAGTGTCAACTGACGCAAAAAAAACTAACCTGAGCATACGGACCACATGTACAACGTGATCGTTGAAATTTCTTGACAATTTCAGCGTCTCACTAACCGTGTTGCAACAATTCTCCCACTAAAGCAAATAATACAATTTGGCTCGGCTTATAGCACTATCTTGCAGGCTGCGTCGCGTTTAGAGCAAGGTGAAATGAAAATTATGACGGATTTTCACAGCAGGAAAAACTAGAATTAGATTATATTGTAAGTTAGCTTAAGTCTTCTTCTCTACTTCAATGAAAAGAAGGCTCACTACATTATTATCCAGAAGCTGAATTTATCAAACTATGCTTAGAAGTTATGGTTCAAAGATCGCTCAGAGCTTTCGCTACCATCAGATGAGAGTCGGAATGAAGCCTGCCAGTGGATCACAAGAGTCTAGCATCTCGGCCAAAGGCTTGTTACCACCCACACCGGTAACTACAACCGCAGCAGTTTTGATTGAGCAGTCAGGCATATTATGCAAACCTCGCTTTGCAACGACTGAAAGCTATAGGTTCTATTGATTTTGTTCCTGAATTCTACCCTGCAAGCATTGGATGTAGAGTAGCCTTCCTTTTGTTCTTCTCGCTGTCATTGCCTAGGCTCCACACAGTAGTGTCCGCGCCTGTGATCGTGTTTATAAGGTACTGCACGGTCTGTGACACTGCAGCTACCTCAATTCGTACAGCGAGCACAGAATAGAGTGAAACGCTGAATTTAATCCATAAAGCTCAATCCGTTGAGTGTCCCATCGTGTAGCCCCATTGAAAACTAAATGTCTAGTAATGTGAAAAAAACATCACAATTAAAAAGCCCACTCTAAATCACGAAACGACACCTTCAAATCAAAGTTTTGCTCATACAAAAAGAAGTCTACTTTAATTTACTCTTTAAAACTCTGCATTTTACTCTGCATTTTTACTTTTTCATTTTATTTTACTTTTGATTTCGTTGTTTATGTCTGTTTGTACATCTGTGTTCATTTCTATTTCAGTGATATATGTCAGATTCTTTTAATGAGCTGATGATGGGTATTAGCCCGAAACGTTCTCAGTACAATGAAATTTTCATCAGTGATTTTTGCTCTCCTATTTTTATTGAAACTGAAGTGCACGTACGAGAATATAATATAAGCAGTTCATACGATAAGAAAGGCATCACTAGCAACACAACGAAACGCGGCTGCAGCGTTTGCCATCATCAGAGCTTGACACTGCGATGCTGGCAGCCGCTGCGGCCTACCCTGCCGCCAGTACACACACGCTGCGGCAGCAACACACAAGTGCACAGGTCTCTCGGTGCATCCGAGGCACTCGTGGTCTAGACCTGACATTCATGCAGCTTTGCACGCCAGCCATCTCTGTATGGACGGCATAAACAGGCGTGAGAAAACAGATATTGAGATTTTGTATGCTCTAAAAAATGGAATTACTTTCTCTTATCCCTGAATTACACTTAGAAGGTTCCCCGCTGCAATGAGCGCAAAGAATGCTTCAATAATTCAGTCCAACTTCAGGAAGCTAAGTGCAGTGTTGCGGTGTTCGTACAGCAAGGAATTCGACTCGTGCTCATTTAGAGGCCGTAATTGATTAAGACTAGAAGAATGGCGGACAACAATTTACATCAAAGCTTGTAAAGGTATATTTCCTCGAGAATTAAGAAGCCTCGCCAACCAACATCATAACCTATAGACAGCACACAGGCACCAAAACAGCATAATTAGGCTAACTTGAACGCTAAGATCACAACATTGCAATCACAAGCGACATTACTGAAGTCCTACGGAGATTTAGCGGCAACACGCTCTGAAAAAAATAAAGGATTTTCTAAATGTACTAATGTCCGATATTTTCAGTAATCAAACGTTTCAGACAGAACAGCACTCAGACACATGCAACCAGAACTGGCACACAAAATATTTACAGATTGAAATTTATCCATTTTATAAATTATATACATGAAACATACAATGATGATTGCTATGAAATAATATCGCTAAACAAACGTACACAAAAACAATTTCCACACAATCATAACAAAGTAAACAGCATTGAACCACAAATTTGGTTCTCAGTCATGAATTATGAAACGTAACCATTCAAGTCCTACAATACTAGTATTTTAGAACAATTATGTAAAAGAAACACGCCCAAAAAAGTACCATGAAAACTAACAACACAAAGAAAACTAGTAGCATGTTGCCCATTCAAAAAAAAAATATTTAAAAGTACATATAAACACAGTTCTTCCAGAGTGAATAGCGAAGAAAGAACATATTTGTGTGATCAGCGAAATTCTAAAGGCATGACAATCTGCTGGTTGAATCAACTCAGAAAGTTACGAAGACAGCCCTGCTGTATTTAACTCTAAATACTACAACAATGACGATTAAATGCAGATCACGGAGTCGCCCGCCCACCACTGCCCGCACAAAGACAGACCTCAACTCCATGTCCAATTTTTTGTTCATCTTTGCATCGTACAAAAGCTTGGACACTTTACGTTTAACACATGACGATGTTTAACTGTTGCTGTCATTTGTTAATGAAATAAGGGCTCATTCCGAGTAAAAGTTATGCAATTACCAGAGAAATAAGAGTATAATTTACATTTTCAAGCAGAAATTAAGGGAAGTAGCCAGCAACGTTCACAGCAAAGCCGTGCACGAGGGAGCCATAAATCTGTTAGCTTGTCAATCAGCGGAGGACGACTTGTGCAGCACGGGACTGATGGCAGGCAAGCTGGTACCGCCCTGGCTGTATCACAAGCTCTCTGGTCTACCTCAAGTATCAATTTGAAGTGCACAGACTTACATTGTCACCTGTGGGAGCAGCTCATGTATTATTGTCACCAGTTTCAGAGATGCCATTCATCATTCTCAATATTTTTGGCAACACGAGTAACGTTTCCGTAGAAGTGGACTGCGTGATCCGAATAATTCCGGGGGCAATGTAAAGTACGTCAAGCACTTAACCCTTTAACCCCTTCCCCGGCAGAAACGTGTATACTCGTCTTCACAAAATGTCTTTTTTTCAGTCGTCGACGAGTATACTCGTCTAAAACTTTACCTTCAAAAACCAGCTACATACGTACATACTCGTCGATTTTAAGCCTTTGTAAGCCATTCTACGTGTGGAACGAGTATTCTCGTCAAATCGTACGCCTGGCAGAGGCGATAGGGTAGAGCTGTGGGATTTCAAGGACATTGTTACTAGACTTGCTCCAACAGCCATTGTCGTCGGATGGGTGTTGTTTGCATCTACATTTGCATTCATTTTTTTGTAGCATTTCGAAGTGTTACACCCCAAATGTCTAGTTCAACGGAAGATGGTGAATATGAACCTTCCCTCAGAAGCTTGAATACTTCTGATAACTCTGCCAGTTCATCAGACAATGACTGTTTCTCGACAAGTGAGGAGGAAGAGGGGGGGGTGACTCGTTTTTGCCGACAAAGGTATTTTCAAAATAAAAAGTTAACCACAAAAATGGGAAGAAAAAATAATTACAAACTGTTTTTATAACCAGCATCAAAAATACTATATAGATAAAAAAAAAATTTGTCTGAAAAAGAAACGTTTTTAAAAAACTATTGTTGGGGAAGGGGTTAACGTCCGCATTTTGTACTCATTTTACCGTTATCACAACCACCATCATTAAACTGGCACCGGTATCATGTAGTCACCCACATCACGACGAGGAAGTGACTGCCACTCGACACTGAACTTCGAAGAACACGTTAGGGCACAAATTTCTACAAGGAATAAAATGTATTAGAGCTATTTATGAAAGTGGATTTTGAAATATTCTTGGACGGTAAAGGGTTATAATCAAGCTGTGTGTAGGCAGGCAAAGCATCGCTCCGAGTGGCGCGAGACACAGCCGAGAAAAAACAAACTTAAAGCAAAGAGTTGATATGTTAAACCAATGCTGATGTATTGACAATTATTAGCCCAGAGACAAGCAACAGAACATGCCTTCAAATCTCAACCGAAAGTACGTGGTATTTTCAGGTAAACACACGACAAATAATAGGCTATCAAACGAAACGATGTAGTGTGCACGCTAGAATCCAAGAGATCCCAGCAGATTTTTGACTGCATAAAATGCCGGTCACTTCCGCGAAAGAGGAAGAGTAATAGAAACAAAAGGACGGTGAGGCCTACTGAGTATCAAACTAAACTCTGCACAACCTCCGGCAACTAGCGCTCCTGATTTCACGGTGGGCAGCTAGGGCTACTGCCAAGCTGCCTCAATTCTCAACGACACGTCGACCTCATAGTGAATGTCAGCGTATTTGTAGGGTGATCAATAGAATCCTGCATACTCCCAGCAATACCCTAAAAAACAATCCTCTTTAGTTTCCAATTCAAGGTTTTCAAGCTGAATACTAGCGTTCGTCGTACGTTAAGGTTAACATCAAGACGAACTTGGATCACTGTGCATCGCTAACTGCCACTCTACTGCGAGCTCATTCATTACATGTTGTGTACCGTTATCGCGCACATCTTGGCGACAGATGTGAGTAGTCAAATCGCTCTCTGTTCCTCCCCTCCTGGTTATTCTACGCATAATTCAAAGCTCTGGGGCGAGCTAAAACAAAGTAACCTACGTTAGGCGGTATCTAATTGAGATAACTCATCTTCATTTATTGCAACAAGAAGATAACTCATCTTCATTTATTTATTTATTCTTCATTGCAACAAGAAGACGAAGAAGGAAAATTCGTTTTTAATTCAATGTCATGAAGTTTACTTTGGATGTAATAAGTTGAAATTTCTCAGGCGACAAATAACTACACACTAGAGTGAATTGTGAACAAGCGCTTACCATTATTGCAAAACATCGTTCTTATAAACGCGTCACTCATACCTTTTTTAACATTTATAGCTTCATTGTTGTGAGCGATGCTTCAATTCTCAGAACCGAGGCTCGTCATTATAAGGTGCGACATTGCCGACTAGAAAGCTGCTCGTGGCCTTTCTTGGCAACCAGACATCTGGTGTGAAAAGCACACCTTGAACTGCTTTTGTTGGAGCCTATTACAAGCCTATTAAAAATCACCCCCGTGCTTGGGGCAGGTCGCCTACAATTAGCGCCGCATTCCCGCGACTGGCAACGCCTGCGCTGCACAAATGTCCCGTTGATCGCATTAGCCACCATTTGCACAAATGTACTTCGCATTAGCCACCAAACGACAGCATCGGACGCCATCTGAGATGTTGCAGCGACCTGCCCTCACGCGAATGTAAGTGAGGCAAACGGGCCTTACTACTCTGAAGGGGCATTATTGCGCTAATTTTCGCAGATGCCGGAGAGATTCAACAGGATTACGCTTACATCAACACGCTAAAGAGGGACAAGGACTGCAGAGGCGAAAATCAGTACGACGGCATGTGGAGCGCTAGCACTGCACAACCGAAAGTTTGTTCCGTGATCCAAGAAAGCACTTGAAAATAATAATAAGAAGCCTTTAGCTCAGGTCGATGACATGAAAGCATCCCGTATCAAGCAATGGCTAGGTGACCATACGCAGAAGCCCACGCACATAAAACTTATATCTACAGAATATAAAAACCATGTTCTGGGATAAAAACCTCCAGAATAGTTTTTAAAGACGAGAAGATCCGTGTCGAAATAGTTGGGCTTTCGTTTCGAGAAGGATTTGGCAGCCCGGGAAGCTGAGAGCGGCAGTAATTACGGCCCGCAACCGCTCGCTCAGTTCAGGATTGCTGAGCCACGACGACGACAGACGGCGCTGAGAAAGCGCCGCACGCAGCCGACGAGGATGACGCGGAGAGACGAGGAGGTAACGCGACCTGCGAGCTCTCTCGCGGCATCAGCGCCAGCTGAGAGGCAGTTTAACTTTTTCGCCGCCAAAGCGATTTAATCGCTTAAGCGGCGAAAAACGTGCATGCAGGCGGCGAAAAAGTTAGACTTGGGAGGCAGCGCGGCCAGAGTAGCGTGTCAAGCACGGGAGGGTCGCAGTGTTAATTAAATTTGTATACGCTACATGAGAGTGAATGAATATACAAACGTTGGGTAGTGGAAAATGGAGGTCGTTTAGCTTTGATAAGGTTTCCCTCATCGAGCACATTTTAAGAGGAATCTGGAATAGCAATGAAATAGCAAGAAACTAGACGGCGGGAAACGAAGCAATCACAGTTCACTGCAGGAATGTACGAGTGGCCGACACTCAGTAAATTTACTTTTAGATTAGACCAATTTCGATAGCAAGGGAGAGGCAAACGCCAATACTATTCCCAGAATGAAAAGAAGGACCGCTCGCCAAAACCGACACCGAGACATCAGTAATTTGAGATAAATTACAGAAAATATTTGAAAACGATTCTCCGACGTCGGCTGACATAACTTCACCCTTTCGTTAATTGTGCCTTATATATATAATCACGAAATTTTCCCCGAGGGTATCGCGACTGCGTGCGACACTAAGAGACATCGTCATATGACGATCCATCGCCCTGCTCAACGTTCTCATCACTCAAGGCAGACCCTCCAGCAGAAGAATAAAGCAATAAAATAAACCGTACAGAGTAACTGCGTGGCGTACATAGTTGGTAACTTGATCATTAAAAAATGATGAGCAGTTAAGATTTAATACTCCTTGAAGACCCCAACTAAATCGCTGAAAAAGCAACAGTTCATTTGACTCATCTAGATTTCCTCAAGAGAGTCGTCCCAAGCTCCCAGGAGCTCAACGAACAAAAACTGCACAATTACAAGCCCAACTCATTCAGCTCTGCCCCACCAAAAAACTGTCACCTCAGTCACTAATCCAGTGATGGTCAATTAATTTTTGATAAGCCAAAACGGTAAGACTGTGCTCCACATCCAGTCGTATGGTATGCGTGCTACTACTCGCCAAGAAACCTACTGGGTTCTGATAAGTGCCAAACAGAGTTCACGAATTAGCCTTCTTCTCGCCAGAATTCTCAAAGCTTCATTTGAAAAAAGGCCAAATAGAATAAATATCGCGAGGAAAAATCTTGTGAAACAGGCAGGGTAAACGACATGGGTTTACTTTATTTGCAAGCAGGCGACGTGCTGCAGAAGAAAGCACAAGCGTGTGCACCTGAAAATGTCATGCAAAACTTAGCATTAGATTCAAACAGAAGAAAGCACAAGTGTGTGCACCTGAAAATGTCATGCATAACTTAACACTAGATTCAAACAGAAGAAAGCACAAGTGTGTGCACCTGAAAATGTCATGCAAAACTCAGCATTGCATTCGAACACCAGAAGAGCCTCACGTCTTGATGAAGAGCTCGAGTTAAACGGACACACGACGCAGGCAGAGCGGCGTGCTCAGTATCCATGATACCAACAAGTAACGGCCACGACTAGCGGTGAACTTACAAGGATGGAACCACACACTTGCAGCGCAATCACGCTCCAAGCTCTCCTCCATATACCTTGCAACAAAGTCCCTCGAGAGAATTTTCAAGAAAGCTTCATTGACCATGAAGTTGAATGAGCAGAAAAGCAGTTACTCGCAGCTGGCTGAGCGCTGCAACACGGCGACCAAGCGAGCCAAAGCTGCAGGAAGACGCGCATGACTTGGCTCCAGGAACGGCGGCAGCAGACGACGTTTCACTCCCGCATGTCGGAGGTGCGCGCACCGTTACGGCGACGTGCCAAGGCTCCACGGTGCGCACTGAGCACCACACAAACGTGTGTTGCATTAGCTACCTCTGCGCGAGCCGGCCATTTAAACAAGGAAGTATTTCATCCTCAAAAGAAGGAAATTTGGACGTTTCTGGGTGACTAGGGAGCTCACTACTAGCGGACTGCTGGTATCAGCATTGTATGTTCACTTGCTTCCGATGAGGCGATTTAAAAACTACGAGACTGCACTTCCATCTAAAGCCAGAAGAACGACATTTAACTATGAGGCTAGACACATCGAATTGTGAACCTTGCCCAAGTAAGTGGAATACAACACCGTTCAGAACTTATTAGGATGCTCCACAGTTCAGAACTCACCAGAAACTGTACCAAGGCTTAAACGTTTGCATTACAAGGCCCAGCAGACGGACGGACGTTTACATGTGTAATTACACGACCGCAAACGTAGAAATATTCGAAAAGGGCCAGCAGCGCAATCGCACTTGGAAACAAGCAGTGAAATTTGAATTGAATAATGGAAAGCCAGTCAAACTGGAGAATGAGTAGCGACGCATCAGAGCTTGTAGAGAGCAGTGCTCGGGAGGCGAGATATGAGAATCAAGGAACTGCAGAGCAGCGTAGCGAGCAAGCGTGTGCGCAAGGAAGCAGCTTCTCGGCAACAGTTAAATGCTGTTAGCCAACTCACTCTTGGTATTGATACCCTCACAATTGTAGGTACGTGCTGCAGTGAGAGTTGACGGACAACTTTGCAGGAGCGAAACAGAGCTCCACCATAGCAATACACCAGCCTCAACATAACAATACGACTTCAAGTACACATCCAGTAGCGAGAGGAGCAAATATGCACACGGGCAACAACGCAGAACCAAGAAAACCAGCCAGCACAAAATCATTTCAGCGCCACCACCAAGACGGCATTTCAGCAAGACCATGAAGTCGTTGCGGTAACCCAACAGTAGCAAGAGCAACCACCCACCCACCCCGGATAGCAGGAGTTTGACAGGAACGCCACCACCACCACACCTCGACAGCGGCAGATGACTCAGAAGGAGGAGGGAGAGAGCTGCCGTCAGCTGTGATGTGACCCTGCGCACGTGACGTCACCCACCATTCATTGTGCGCTCTCTCCTCCCTGCTCTGCGCCAGACACGCGCCCTTAATTTGCATTGATACTCGCCAATGTGTTAGCGCTCATGAGTACAAAATCTCCACCCATACTGAAGCGCGAGAGCATGTTACAATTACGTCAACAAACCCTATAAAAGCATGCGCTTGGAAAGCTTTGAGGTGTTACCTCACTTGCGCCAGTGAGCAGAAGTTTACTCATCATGCACGCTGAGATGCGTAAGTGTGTGGGAGAGGAGAGCAACCCCTGCACGCGCGGCAGGTGTCCTCTAACACTGCCACATGCAATTGTAACTTGATAAAAACTGAAGTATGGCATAGACAGGTTTCGCGTTCACGTACACGGTCGGGTAGGCGGAAAGCCGGACGCCTCCACGAGACAGAAAGCATCAGTGGGAAACTGAAAACGCTAGACGCTGAAGCATAGCGAAAACCAGCATTCGGCAGAAAGTCGAGCCGGGGGTAAGGGGGTTGGGCATGGAACGCTCTGTCTGAGGGCAGGCTGACGAGGAGAGGCCCCCTCAGCGTGCCTCATTGAGGGGAGCTTTGAAGTCCTGCCACACTCCAGGTGGGCACTTACTCCCAAACATCGGCAGATAGATATTTCCCATTCTCCATGGATTCAAATGACCAGATCGCTTAATTGCTCAAAATTAGCAATGACAAGATGCTAAATTAACACTTTGACTGCGACTACTAAATGTTGAGTTCAACACCAGACTCAAATTTTATGTCAATTGTAGTGAGCTTTTTGGGAAATATCAAACATGACCTGAATCGTGCCTTCAGTTAGCTTTGATTAAATATCTATGAAAATTGAGTTTGTGGCTACTGGCCGGTCAGCAGCATTTTGAAAATTGCCTCCGTGTACCACCGGTGGCGCACGTCACAGTTGACGTCGCAGTCAAAGTGATAAAAGTCAAGACCGATGTACAAATTTAGAAGGAGTAAAAAATTAAAACGGACAAGACCGCAGTCTCAACGTCGATGCCTAATAGTCCCACATGCCAAACCGATGTACTTGCGTCGTGTTGTGACTCAGCTTCGAGACAACATCAAATGAAAGTCTCAAACATTTTAAGCAAAGCAACGCCGCATAACCTTAACTTTATACCTTGTAACGTCAAGTCGTAATGTCATTGTTACAAGAATATCAAACGCTACTGTCGCAAGCGTATTAAACGCTACTGTCGCAAGCGTATCAAACGCTACTACTCCAATTGTTTAAGATACGTTATTGCACACGTAGATGTTGCAACACACAAGCGAAACTAAATAAATGGGCGCCTCACGAAACAATTGGGCGGCAATTGAGCATTGAGTCTGTTTATGAGGCAGTCACGAAACGAAAGTACGCAGTATCTCCCTCCCTTCAGGTCAGATATTCAGTCCACGCAAATCATGTCAACTGCCGAACATACACACATACGCAGCACTATGATGCTGCAGGTGGCACACACAAACAACACAAAAAAGCTGCATGCGTTCACAAGACTTCAATGCTACACACGTCCACACGCAACACAGCAATGCAACACACGACCACACGCAACACAGCAATGCCACACACGTCCACACGCAACACAGCAATGCAACACACGACCACACGCAACACAGCAATGCTACACACGTCCACACGCAACACAGCAATGCAACA
>JACJUY010001895.1:75778-112910 GCA_014220935.1 Platorchestia sp. MABIK | reverse complement strand
AAATGATGCTTGCCAGAAGAAACATTGTCAAATACATCAGTCAGTATAAACCTGTTCAGTCAAAAGTGTGTAGTGTATCATATCCCCAAATTATCCAGGTACCAGGTTTGAACTTTAGTAGTACATCAGGTAAGTTCTAGATTTAAATGCCATTTGCTGTATTGTTTAATTATGGTATTAAGTTTTTACTGTTTCCTCTAGAGGTAGAGGGTATACAATTAGTTTAGGTTGTCAAGGTTTGTCTATCTCATGCTTGCCATCTTTCCTGTGTTCTTCCCTCATCTTTTTTCCTAACTTGCTCTCCCTTTTCTCAAAGCCCTTCATGGGAAAACACTCCTTATGCATTGATTCCTCATTTTATACAGTTCCTACTAAATAGTCCTTTCTCTTTGCTCTCTTGAGACTACTGCATTTGTTGTGGCTGGAAAGTCTCAAACTGACATGGAATTATGAATTTTTGTTGCAACAAATAAGTATTACTGGCTTGTAGGGAAGCATAAATCAAGCATTACATCTTAATTGTAACCAGCAGGACCAGTGGAAATTCCATTGTCAATATTATTGGAAAACTGGGTGGACCTGTGAAATAATTCCAAAATAACCCATCCTAGCCCAGCATACAGTGGGGGGTAAAATAATGCAACACAATAATTAAATCTCCTGATTCTATAATTCTAAACCACGTAAAATTCCAAAAATTGAACTATATTTAAAGAATAGTATAAAAAGGTAAATGATTTATCTAAAACCCACAAATGTTTATTAGGAAAATATATATATGAACATGTACACCCATGCCTTGGTTTTACAGATCCTGTTTCAGCAAACTTCAGATTCTATGGACAAATTCTTGAGCTTCCTATTTGATTTGAAAGTTGCATGCACTACGGAAAAAGTCAGTTAGTTCCAAAACTGACCGCTAGGTGGCAAGCCTTGTTGACACACTGTTTCAGCACATGGATTACTTTGCTCCCAATTTTTGCCCCTTTTTTCTGTGTTGTGCTTGATTTCTTGTACCAGTGATATATATTTTGTACCGGATACGTTTCTGTCGGATGCTTCAGACAATCAGGTTGATCAGACAGGGGTACCAGCTACCACAAATAAAACTCAATCCTAACCGGACCTGCAAACTAGATAGAAAATATTCCAACCATGATAGTTAGTGTAAGGAGCTGACTTGCAAGACAGCGCCTGGTGATGGCTCTCTGCCTGGTCCAGGCGAGCACAAAAATAAAATGTACCATACCTGAAAACTACAACTATGCCGCCACACGGCGATGATAGGAATGATATTTGCTTTAAGTACCGAAATGATGAACTAGGGAACATCGAATTCACCGATGAAACGTCTTTGTAGCGTCTTTGGTGGTAAAACGACATATATAATAATAATAATGATCAGACAGGGGTTCCCCCATTTTTTCCGTAAAACTGAGGTATGGGTGTATGATAAATACCCGAACAAAGGTTTACAAAATCCAATTTCTTGAAATTATACTTTCACATTGTAGGATTATTCCAGCATGTTCTAATACATTATGCTATTTGACAACTAAACTTTTGATGGCATACATCTCCAATAATATGTCATTGGTACAGCAGCTCTTGTTCTGAAAAGATGTAAGCATAGATAAAGAGTAAGGACATTTCCCAAGACCTATGTAAATGTATTGTGGAGCTCCATAATGACGGTTTGGGATATCGGAAGATATATGCACAACTGTGCGTTCCTGCAGCCTCAGTTGGAACCATAATACATAAGTGGAAATGCCAGAATACAACTCTCAGCAAGCCTCAAACTGGCCACCCATGGAAGATGAACAACCGTGTTGTTTGAAAATTAATCCAAACAGTAGTGCAGAGGCTTTAAACTACTTTTGAAAAATTGAAAGATGATTTCAAATCATCTGTGATTGGAGCCAGCAAACACACGATCAGCAGGACACTGTGTCGTGAAGGTCTTTGCTCCCGCATCCCTCGTAGGACGCCTTCACCAGAGACGTCATGTCAAGGCCAGGCTGAAGCATGCCAACAACCATTTGAACAAGCTAGCAGCATTATGGAACTCGGTACTGTGGTCAGGTGAAACCAAAATCAAACTATTTGAGAGAAACAGCACAAACCATACTTGGAGGAACAAAACAAAGATTATTCACCAAAGTGCACCATACCCACTGTTTAATTTGGGGGTGGCTCAATTGATGGGATGTTTCAGCTCATCAGGGATAGGAAAACTTCAAATCATTCAAGGAACCATGAATGACAGGAAAAATTGTAAAATATTGGATGAACAACTCCGCTAGTTCATTAAAATTGAAATGAGGATGGACTTTCCAACAAGACATACTGCAAGTTTCTTTTTCAAAGCATACAGCAAATGAAACCAAGGAATAGTTGAGGATGAAGAAGAAATGCATTTTAGAATGTCCAAGTTAATTCCCAGACATGAACCCAATCAAAAACTTGTGAAGGGAATTAAAATTAAAGATTCAGAAGAGAGGTCCCAATAACATCACCAAGCTCAAACAATTTTGCATTGAAGAATGGAATAAGATTACATCCAAAACTTGTAAAAAGCTGGTAATGAACTACTCAAAATGTCTAAATACCATAATTAAAAATAACAGCTATGCAACCAAGTATTAATATATGTATATCTTGACATGTATTGTAAACTTTTGTATTGTATTTATTGTACATGTTCCTAAATATATTTTCTATTGAAAATTTATGGGTATTTCGATTTATTATTACATTTTTTATACTATTGTTCATATATAGTTCAATTTTTGTAATTGTACGTAGTTTAAAAATGTGGAATCTATTGTTTGTGTATGAATGAACAAATTAGGCTTTTTTAACATTAAGAGAATTTTGGGAAATATATATATATACATATATGCTCTTTATTGTTTTTTTTTTAGACAATTTTTTTTCTCCTGTTTCAGCACTGATGATGGGATTTTAATTGCAAAATATTTGCTATAAATGGAATGTTTGTTTTTACTCTGTTTGTTTTATTCTATTAATAAGATTTTCGACGAATCGCCTTCCTGGAAATTTAATGGTTTTGACTTATAAACAAAAGTAAGCAGGTGCCAGGGTTTTTATATTATTTAAATGAAATCTATAATACCAAGCAAGTAGAACCCCATTGGAATATAGCATAGGAGAAATTCCTCCCCAAAAAATACATATTTATAAATTTTTGGAGACACCTCTGAAAATAATGAGGAATAATAATCATTTATTAGAACTAGAATATGATTGTCATGTAAGACTATATCACACACATTGTTAGTGGTGGTAGCAACATTTGTTACCTTTGAATTTGCATACAGGAGCTAACTGTAGGTTGTTATGGATGGTATGCACTGAGTGACCCCCAAAAATGAAATTTTTTTGAAGTGCGCATTGGCAGACATGAGCATGCGGTAGCCATAAAAATGTTTTACCAAAACGGTGATAGTTTGACAGCTGCGCAAAGTAAGTTACAACATTTTACAACTTAGAACGTCATGGTGCTGTTCCATCAAAACATGCAATAAAATGTGGGATAATAGTGTTGAAGAGACTGGATCTGCCCTGAAGAAGAAACCAACAGGATGACCAAGAATTAACCTGGTTTCAACAGGATGGAGCGACACCACACACTGCACGGCAATCATTAGAGGCTGTGCTAGAATTACTCGGTAACCTAACCTAACCAACAGGATGGAGTGACATCACACACTGCGCGGCAATCATTAGAGGCTGTGCTAGAATTACTCGGTAACCGTGCTTTCTCAAGATTTGGTAACGTTCCCTGGCCCTCAAGTTGCCAGATTGGTCCGTTTGTCATTTTTCTTGTAAGGCTACTCATCTTAAGAGTAATGTGTACACAACTCTACCAAGAACTCTGGATGAGATAAAACAGAGAATTCTGGATGAAATTCACAACATCCCAGCTGAGATGTAGCAGAGGTCTATGAGGAATTGTAATAGCTAATTCAAAATGCATTTGTACAGGAGGACGCTGTCTGCGGGACGTAATTTTTAACAAATGAAAATTTCATCACTGTTTCTTAAATGGTGTTTTGAGGTTTCAATTACTCTGAATGAAAATGTTTTTCTCCCATCACTCTTGGGTTTTATTGGATTGATAAAAGTTCCCATTTTTTGTGTCACCCTGTATCTGTGCAGGATTAACTAAATGTTGTGTAAAATTACTCTGAGGAAAGTAATGATGATCATGAATATCATATTGTGATAATTTAGTATTTTCAGACAGTATTCATTACTGGTGAGAGAATTTGAAGGAAATGGAAACATCTAGCTGATTTTTCACCTCGTTTGGAGAAAGGTGTGAGTGGAAAACTTCTTACTGCATTCAAGAATATTGGTGTAAAATTAACTACTGATGTACATAAAGAACATGGAATTTTTCAGAAATTTTGTGATTGGAACACATCGTCAAAAATTGAAAAGTTTTTCAAGTTTCTTGGTTACTATTTCTTGTAGAAAGCATGAACTTGTGTGCTAATTTTTAGCTTTTTGGTGTTAAATGGTAATTCAGCCAATGAAAAAAGTGTTGAAAAGATTAATTGTACCACAAAGAGTAGGATTATTACCACTGGATGAATACTTTTGTAGGCAAGAAAATATAAGGCTTACAATCACATTTTTAACTAGAATCACATTTTTAACTAGAATCACATTTTTAACTAGAAGAAAAAGGATGAAGCAGAGAGAAAAAGATTTGCTCCCTTAAAAGTCTTGGGAATTACTGACTGTTATTTCGTTTTTCATATGAGCTAAAAAAAGTTCAAGAAACTCAGTAAAGAAATGAGCTAAAGCAGTATGTACAAGCTGCTCCTAGATGAATAGGTATGCTTATTACCTATGAGCTAAAATACTACAGTATGTTGTTCATTGGTGGTGACTAATTGTTTGCTTTGAGAATTGTGTCTCTGAAACTAAGTTAATCCATGCATCAATATCTACATTATGAAAGCTCATATATGTTTGCTACCAAGGACTTCCATTTTTGAAAATGAAAATGCTGGCTTACTCTTAACTAACCCACATAAAATTTGAGTTTCTATTCGATCAGCATTGGAACAACGTAATGGTAAGATCCACCAGTTATGAAACCTGCCACAATGGTGCAATCTCAATATTACCATATCACAGAGCCTGTTTTGTGGCTAGCTACATTCTGCAATTATCATGTGGTTGAACAATTATGGGCAATGTACGTATTTGTGCAGTGATCAAGGTTTTCCCTCATTCATAATTAATATTAACTGATGTGATGTTAAAGAAAACTCGTATGGCGATTGTCTTCATGCTTTGACTGTCTGTTGAAAAGAATTTAGCTGATTTGCATGTAAATTGTATCTGCAACTTGGTGAACTTTGTAAAATGCACAATATTGTAACTATTTTAGTGTAGGTATCTAGAAAGTATTATTGAAAAGTGCCTATTTCTGAACTAGTTCTCTATTAAATTAATTGCTTTTTTTAGGTAACACTGGAAAATATGTGCATAGATCCCTAGGTTAATATTTCATAGTATTCCACTTTAGTCAACAATTAATGTTATTAGTAGTTGAAAAACTTTACTTTTTGGTAATATTTTAAGATGTGTTTTTATGTGTGAATATTGTATTTTACAATTCTTGCAACCCCCTCAGGAGGAAACATCTATTGTATCTGTAGGAATGAGTGCTCCCACAGGGAAAATGTGTGAGGGCCCGAGCTAAGAGTTAGGTAAGCATTCTTTTTGTGGAAGTAAAAGATTTGTTGCTATGTTCAAGACCACTTTTTTCTGGTTCTTTGCTGTCCTGTATTTCAGCACCTACTACTTTCTTCAACTTTTATCTTGTTTCATAAACTTCTTTCTGAACTAATTATTTCTCTGCCTCTTCTGCATAAATTCCCAATTCCCTTATATTATTAAATGGAACCTTTCTTCTTTCTCTCTTCAGAATGCAGTTTTTAGCAGTTTAGAAGGCTTAAACTGACATCTAATAATTCTTGCAATATCAGTGTAGCTATGCATTCTCCAACACAGGTGTCAATGGAACCTTTAAACTGGGCAAGGAACGATGGGTGGCACCATCCCTTCTAGCATTGAAACGGCGCAGTGATGACCTGGCAAGACGAGGGCTGTCACCCGTGGACCGACGTTCAACCTACATTGAATGGTACCTGAGGTTTCTTGCAGAGCTTGGTGTTATTCATTTTAGTGCCGAGTTTCTCGATTACAATGGTTAACAAAATTTTTTGTGTGGAATTTGGTGGCAATATTTGTTGTTGCTGACTTGACTGTTTTGATTTTAATTAGATCAACACCTTGGATTATTGAAGTTGTTGAGGGCAATACTAATTTAAGTGGGAATTGAATGAATTAAAAAAGATATGCAAATGGGGGAGGACGTTGAAATGTTGGGGTGGAGGGGTAGTGATACTCTCTATACAACTCTACACAAAAGTATAAATGGCTAATAAAGTTAAAGTGGTAAAGAATAAAAGGAGCATTGCTTTAATAGAAGTTAGTAAATATTTTCAGCAGAGATGCTCCCCTGGGATTGGGTTAGAAGTGCGGAATTGCAATTTAACTATAAGCAAGAAAATGATAAGGATTAGATATTCTTCCTTCTTGTGGGAAATTGTACTCGGACCTTGATTGATCAACTCATTGCTTTTTGATTTTGATTTAATTCAATCACCAAAAAAATTAATATGGTAGTGAAAAGCTGAGTTCCAAATAAAAAAAAGAGTATTGAAAAAGATTAAAGCTTTAATTGGAATAGATACAGGTGTGCCATGTATGAGAGCAACAAAACTTCTTATTCCTTTAGATATGCAATAATGGAGACGGTGGTGCTACTATCAAGTAAAAGGCTCTTGTGCTGGAGTATTTTCTCTCAGTGAGGAAATTATGGTACAAATAAAATGATGTGAGTTAGCATATTTTTGAATAATATCAGATGCAAATGTGTAGAACTGAAAAGCGAATGTCATGCTGTAAGAGGATGGGTCACTAGCATTTACCCATCATTACATGTAGCTGTTTTTGTGGTGTGGCCACACAATGAGGGAGTAATGAAACTTGATTTGGAAAATGATAAAGGCTTATTGTGGAACAGGTGATTGGACATGACATGCAAAAAACAAGTGACAGGGCTTGGAAGCAATGAAGACAGATCAGGAGAAGCCAGTATAAATTAAGCCCTGAAAATAGAGATAACACCCAAATAAAAATACGGGAAAAAATAAACCATACCAGTCCTTTTAGATTCTTCAAAATTAAATTTTAAAGTAATGTAAGAAGCAGAACAAAATAAATCATGCTGAGAATGAATTCATGCTAAACAAAGCAAATGCATTGACAAAAAATGAAACAGAGTAACTGAAAAAAATTGACTATGAAATAAACTAGACGGATGAATGAAATTGAACTCATATCAAATCATTTAACAACAAATTCAATGGAGTAACTTAGGAAAAATTTCATTAGAAAAATGGTCTTGAAATCTAACAAAACTGAAAAACTTAATCTTTTATCAAAAAGAAATAAAAGAACCAATATGCCAAAACAAAACAACATGCTCAACATGATGTAAATCTTAGCCTTAAGCAACAAAAAAATTTATACAAGCAAAGCAAACTGAACATTGAGGCAACACTCAGCAGATCAACAGTTTGTTTTAACAGGTGAAAGAAAAGCTTTGCCAGGAAATACTACCCAAGCTTTACTGGGGATCTAAGTAAATAAAAGACAGTGCATTAAGAATTATTCTAACACAATAACACAGCAAAACCAAGAACACAAAACAACCAATAGACACTTGAAAAACATACATTTAAACTTTTATGATTCCCTACTTAACTATAAAAATCATTTGACAAGATAAATGCAAACACAATTTATTCAGACTGATGCAAGCAGATGTTACGACTCAAGAAACAAATTTAGGGCCACACCTACAATGTTAATAAAGATAGGTTTTCTCACTGAAAAAATAATGGTCCAGAATGATGAGGAATAATTTATTTGTGGCAAATTTTGAATGTACAGGTAAAAAGAAATTCTGAAGTTTATGTGTGTCCAGCAATGAGAATAAATTTATCAAAGGCTTATCTCTGTGAGACTGAAATCAATGGGATGAGCTTAGTGCCTTTGCTATGGGTTTCATGTAATGAAGCTAAGCAAGAGGGAAGCAAATACTTACAGTGTGCTTCTTTGTCAACCTCTCTTTGAGTGGTCCCTGTACTCGAACATGAAGAAAAGAAACATTAATTTTGCCAAAAGTATCACACTGAATATTAGAGCAGTGATAGATAGGGATGTTCATCAGTAGCATATGCACATTCAGGTTGTCATGGGTTGTTTGACACCTTAGTGAAGTGTACAGTAATATCAGTGATGGTATGAGGTGACCTTAGTGGTAATGAGGTTAGGGTTGATTTTATGACCATCTTTGGTGGCAATGAACTCAACAGCCAGAGGTGGACTTTATGTAAGTCTCTAGGCATTTTTTGTTGATGTTTCAGTTTCTTGGTGTATAATTTTTTCACAGCCTTTCCCTTGTTTTTTTAAATATTTGTTGTATTTCTCATAAATTTAATTTTTGTACTGTTTTAATTACCCCCTCAGAAAAATACAGCTCCTATATTTATAGAAATTAGTGATCCAGCAGAGAATATCCGAGGTTTCAACGTGAAAGTTAGGTAGGCCTTCCTTTAGTTGAAATAGAATATGTGTTTTGTTGTTTACAGACCATCTTTCTTGGTTTTTGATGTTTATTTTTGGTAACTTCAACTTTCTTTTTAATCTTTTATTTTGTTTCATGAATTTCTTTCATTCTTGCTGTTCCTCTGATCAGAGTGTGGGACACATCTTGTGCGTAGAGTAACTACTCCTTTAATTGGGTACTTGATGGTGCCTTTCTCTCTCGCGTTCACCTTTTGTGGTTAGGAGGCTTAAACTAACTTATGATTCAATCTAATCTACTACTTAAATTAAAGAGTAGTAAGTGTAAACTTTCTTGACTTTGTTTATCCATTTGTATTTATATTTTTGATGTGACAAAAGCTATAAATTTCTTTATGGGATAACTATTTTTGCCAGTTATATGTACTTGTGTATATACATATGTAGGCAGATGCAGCTCTGATGTATTGGCAGGTTTGTTCATGTTACAAAAACTGTTGCTTTTCTTGAATTTAAAATTAATTTATTTCATTTATTTGTGTGTAATTGTTACCAGAACTATTGCATTTCTTGACTTTAAAATTGAACTATTTCATATATTTAATAGTGAGAGTTACAAAAATTAGTGTATCGCTTGACTTTGCAAGTTATCTATTTCATTTATTTAGGTGTGGTTGTTCTTATTTGTCTATTTCATTTATTTTGTAGTGAGTGGTACAAAAGTCAGTGTAGCTCTGGATGCTGAAATTCATAAAATTTATTTATCTGGATGTAATTATTTTGAAAACAGTGCATTTTGTTACCATGCAATTCACTTATTCCATTAATTTGGTTGGCAGGAATTTGGAAACCAATCAAATACATTTGTCTGGGTATGATTATTTTGAAAAAGCTGTTTTAATTACTCACTTGCAATTCATGTGGTCATGCAATTCATTCAATTGGTTGGCAGGAATTTGGAAGCTGAACTGACAGCATTCAGCGCACGGTTGGGCGAGGAGTTCGACCAGAGCCAACTTGTGGCAGCTCTCATGGACCAGTCGCACATCGAACATGAACGCCAAAATGGCAATCTCACGTCTGCCGATATGGAGAGCAATGAAAAACTTGCTGCCTTTGGCCAGGAGCTTGTTGAAAAATATTCAACTGAATTTGTTAAATATTCATGGCCTCATGTACCTGAGGAAGCTGTGAGGTAAGTTTCTTATGAGTTTCCACTGTCGTTCATGCACTTTACTGTTCTCTTAGGTTAGGCTAAGAAGTGGTAAAAAATTATTTACTCTGTTAATGATTTGAATTTTTGACAAAGGTAAAACCCCTCAGGGGGATACAACTATTGTATCTATGGCAATTAGCGCTCCCAGGGGGACTATGCGTTGGCCCGAGCTAAAGGTTAGGTAGGCTTTCTTTTTGTTAAAATAACATAGGTTTTTGTTTTGTTACGGACCATCTTTTTTCGGTTCACTGCTGTCCTGTTTTTTCAGCACCTACTACTTTCTTCTTCAACTTTGATCTTGTTTTATGAACTTCTTTCTCATCTTAATGTTTCTATGCCCTTTCTGCATAGATTCCGCGTTCTCTCAACTCCATACTAAATGGTGCCTTCTTCCTTCCTCTCTTTGGATCTCATTTGTTGAGGATAGGGAGGCTTAAACTAACTAAAAATCTAATCTGACAAAGGTAAAATGGAAAATTGGTTCGAAGCTTGAAAATCCCTGTCAATTTGCATTTCATTTTTGTGTGAAATAAGTAAAGGAAATGAATAGAAATTTTCTTTGTATTAATTCTTTAAATTAATCCTTGGACTATTCTCAGTGATGCACTGCGTGTAATTTCTATGAATAAATTCCCGAAGGATGACTTCTGTTTTTAAATAGAAAACTTGTACTATTTGACAATATACTTCTCAGAAATAGTTTTTTGATATACTGAGTTTATTGTGGGGAGTAGTTTACATGTTTAGATGTTAGTTAAACTTTCTAATTAGTAGGTGGTAAAATTTTGAGAGGAAAAATCTGTTTTCGCGGCACAGTGTATCACATTCTTGATCTTTAATGTACGTGTGTACTTGTTCATTCTAAATTGGACGATTGTGAGTTGAATTCTTTAATACCTGAAATATTGGTGAATACTTTATGAAAATAGTAATATTATCAATGGAATGGTATTCAAACAAATACATAAAGAAATTCATTCTGATTAACCACTCAGAATTCAACTACATCTCAAGTTTTAAGGATATTGATCTAATTGTAGTAGCTTAGGACTCGCATAAAATAGTTAATGGTGTTATTTTTTAATTGTGGAGGACTGGCACACGATTCTTAGAAAATTTGGGGTGCAGGAGTGACTCCCAAACTGGAGAGAACATGGTGTAATTTTGATTTTATTGTCCTACCATCAGTATTTTATTTCAAGCATGGAATATTGACATCCGTGTATAAAAGTCATGTGGGACAAGGTTCACATCAGATTTGAGTTTTTCTTATTCTTTTTGTGTACCTACTATTTGTTGAAAATTATGGGTCTCAACTCATTAATGCCCTCATTGAATAACATCTGTGATGTGCCATTCTTTGATTTTTTATCTCTGGTCACAATTCCGTGGCCTCTTTTGAGTTCTTGTGAAATTGAAAACCTGGTGCATTTCAAGCTTGCCTGCGCCAAGGTGCCATTCAACTTCTAAGAACAGGTTCACATGTATTCAGTGAGCAAATTTTCAGATTTACGGAACAAGTAAAACAAAATTTGTCGCTTCAACCAAATAATTGAAATTTCTCATGAGGTTTTTTCTCACACTCATATCATAGTTTTGAGCACCAGAAACGGCTCAGTGGTGCTCGTAAATTTTTGACCTTGCGTAGTTGGCATTTACAGTGCTTGGAATTAAGGCATTTATTTTTACTTTTGCAGAAGTATTCTATCGTTTCTGTGTTGCGACGAGAGCATGAGTGAGGTGGGACAGTCTATTGGGCTCAAGGACTTGATCTTTGCTGAGGTTAGTGAAATGTTATCTAAATTTGTGTGTCATACAGTATTCATCTGGTTGTGAGATTGTTTAGTGGCTTTAAGGTCTCCTAAAATTGTGTGCTTGGCTTTGTCAATTTTATCATGAGGTTTGTGGAGACTGAAGAGAAAAGTTTGAATTGGCCTGAAAAGAAATGGTTTGAAAAAAATAAAATTATCATTAAACTTTTGTTTTTATTTTTTATTGCTCTATTGTGGTCAGAAGTGGCCTGTCAGGTGATTCATTGTTCCTGTAAATAATTTTGCTCATTGGTTCTCAGACTGGAAAGAAATTATTCAATAGACATTTTGTGCCACTTCACAGCAAGCAGTCCCCAGTTCCCAAGCATAAATACTAACTTCAGCACATCAACTGAATTTGATGCCTCAAATACATTTAATGTATATTCTTGTCAGTATGTATGCGTATGAACTCTTCATCACAGTACATACAAGTTGCAAGCACCCATTGAACCTGATACCTAAGGCATAATTTGTTATGATTTGAGTAAGCAAAGTGCTGTATTTTTGAGTAAAGCACCCCACAGTAAGCAAAGTGCTGTATTTTTGAGTAAAGTGCCCCATTGTAAGCAAAGTGCTGTATTTTTGAGTAAAGCGCCCCATTGTAGGCAAAGAGCTGTATTTTGGAGTAAAGCGCCCCATTGTAAGCAAAGCGCAGTGTTTTTGAGTAAAGTGCCCCATTGTAAGCAAAGCGCTGTATTTTTGAGTAAAGCGCCCCATTGTAAGCAAAGCGCTGTATTTTTGAGTGAAGCGCCCCATTGTAAGCAAAGAGCTGTATTTATGAGTAAAGCACCCCATTGTGAGCAAAGCGCTGTATTTTTGAGTACAGTGTCCCATTGTGAGCAAAGCGCTGTATTTTTGAGTACAGTGCCCCATTGTGAGCAAAGCGCTGTATTTTTGAGTACAGTGCCCCATTGTGAGCAAAGCGCTGTATTTTTGGACAAGTGTCGAACAGTAAGCAAAGCTCGGTATTTTGGCAGCCGTACCCTCCCAGCACTGAAGTGATGGCGCGCGCTGCCCGAGCTGTGGTGGGAGCGCTGGCAGCAACACATCCTCACCGCGTCCCTGCTTTTGTGGAGAGCTTCGTGGCCACCAGACTGGTGGGGCAGCGGCTGTGGGACATGTGGCAGGTGAGGCGTGTGTTGTGTGGCAGGTGGGGCGTGTGTTGTGTGGCAGGTGGGGCGTGTGTTGTGTGGTTAGTGTACACGCCCCGTCAAAAATGGTGGTATTCAATAGTTTCCTTAAATAAGTCTCAAGATATAGATGACAAACAAATATATTTATCATTATGTAACCGATGACAAATAAATACATCATAGATATAAATGACAAATGTAACCGCGAGTAAAATATTCATGCAGTTGCGCCCTGGTGAAATTCGTCTCCCAGGTACGGTCATTTAAGCATCCTGTAAGAACGTGACAGACACAAGCTCCAACCAAGCAAACAACGACCACTGTGTATTATTATTTAATAATTATTATTAGGTAAGCAGGTTTTGGAATAATTTGCAATATCTTCCTCTTTGCGATGAGCTACGTTTTCTCAACAATAGATTCAATTTCCACGCGGCATTTTTTGGCTTATGAACTAAAGTAAGCGGATGTCAGGTTTTTTTATATTATTTGAGTGGTATTTATGATACCAAGCAAGCAGATTCCCATTATAATTACATAAGAGAAATTACGCACATAAAATATAAAAATTTATTTATTTATTCATTTATTTAAGGAGACACGTATCGTTTTATTTATAAGGGAAGATAAATAAATTTATACAATTTTTGTGCGCAATTCCTATGTTATTACATTGAAAATTTAATTGAACACGTTGAATTTGTAGAGAATTGTATGCACTTAGTAATCATCAATCAATACTATATAATAAAACGGCAGGTGTCTCCATAAATTTTTCAATAAATTTATATGTATTTTGTACGTAATTTCTCCTGTTAGTACAATAAGAATTTCATTGAACACATTGAATTGGTTGGTCCGTCTTGGTTGAAAGGTCCGTCTCTGTTTCAGGCTTTGAAGGATGCTTAATGACCGTATCTGTGATATAAGTTTTACCAGTGCAGAAGTAAAAGAATATTTTAACTTCGGGTACTATTAGGATGGATATATTTTTTGTCATACATATCTTGAGACTTGAGGCCCCCTCACACGTACAGATAGGTCTGCAGACATATCTGAACGGGTGCCGAATTCGTGAGTTTATACGCTCATTTCAAGTTTGCGGAGACTGCTTGAAGCAGATGAGGCATGCTTGATAATTTTGGAGCAACCCGCTTCAAACCTTGACACCACGTCAGTGTCAAGCCAGCCTCCGTGGGTGGTGCACGCTTGTACTCTGCCTCTCTCCCTCTCTGTGCAGTTCATCAAGCAATTTAACATTTGAATATTCACTTCTTTTTAGGAACCATTTCTTTGCCCATTTTGAGCGAGTTTTTACAACCCTTTTTTTTCTTATTCATTGTAACTACAGCGAAACCCATCAACTGTTACAACTCGCTGTCTGGAGCCGGCATTCTTGTGCATGCTCTCCACCTGGCTGCTACTGGCATACTGAAGCGTGTGCCACAGTGCCAGTCTTTGTCAAGTTTGAAGTGTGTTGTTTGTATCGTGTGCGGGGCCTTGAGACTGTCAAACAAAGCTTAGTTCAGATTGTCTGCAGACATATCTGTACGTGTGAGGCGGCCTCTACATCTGTAAGGAAGCTCTCGCATCCCGTCATTTTTGACGGGTCGTGTACTGTACACAAGTAAAATAATAACACAGTTGCTTGCTTAGTCCGTCTCTCTGTCATGCTCTTAAGGATGTGCTTAATGACCGTATTTGTGATACAGATTCAGTGGGAGGAAACTAAAGTTCGTACGCAAAGAAAAGCTTTATCAAACAAAATTCTGACGAACTGCACCAAAACAAATTGACACTATTTTTTATTGAAATACGTAGAAGCAGAATGTGAATAGCAAACTTGCTTGTAAAGAGAGTATAAATTAAATTTTGAGAATTTAAGTATGAAGTAAGTGTTCATACAACTTCGAAGAAATGCATAATCATATTTCAATATTGTAACATACTCCTTATTCACTTTCACTGTAATTAATCGACGTCTGAAAGTTTTGAAAAATTATTTGTATCTTTCAATAAAAATATTATCTCATTCTTCTATGCATTTCTCCTTCAGATTCTTGAAGTATTTTGGAGATCCTCATAGAGAATTAACTTTCAAATGACTTCCAGTTCAACACGTATTAAAATACGAAGATAATCACTTATCATCTTTACTAAAAACAAACTCAATTGTTAAAATTCTTAGTCTGTCAATCTCTTAAGGGCAACGTTTTTCTAAGGAGTAACATGTGAATATCTGGTGTGCGATCACAACTAGTCACCTATAGTTTCAATCGTTGTACAAAATTAGTCCGATCTAGTCTTCTTACAATGTGATTTGCCTATATATTTTTTTGCCCAGTCGTATGTAGTTCAAGTTTTGCATTGACATAGTTGTAACAATGTGACTAAATGTTTCTTTTGTATTTTACTGCCTGAAGATGATGTTAGTAACATCGAAACGTTGCCCTTAGAGATTGACAGATTTAGAAGAATTTTAACAACTGAGTGTGGTTTTAGTAAAGATGATAAGTGATTATCTTCGTATTTTAACACGTGTTGAACTGGAACAGTTTCGCAAAGTCAAAAAATTGGAAAAGAAATTTCAAATGACTCCACAACTTTTAATACTGTTTTTAACCAACCAATCAAGTTGTACATTGCGATCACTAAGTCATTTTTTGGTAGATTTTGCAACATGCAAAAGGGCTTTACAGGAATATCCAATCCACTTGGAGCTCATGTTTTGCCATTGAAACATGTAAATTTGTGATCAAAATATCTTGGTATAGTTGTGAATACATTCTACAGTCAAATATTTGTATAGTGACTGTTCTTTGGAGGAAAATCATTTCTAGGCCATGATTCTACTTCAGCCAAACTTTACAATAGAAATTATATAGTGTACTCCGGTATAAAAGTAGTACTGTCTTGCCTCCGAGAATGATATCGTCAATTGCGACCACACAATTCAATTTCATCCTCATCTATCCAGAGAGCAGTTACCAGAATGTTTCAGATTTATTTTTCTATTAACGAGCAAATTTCAAACGGGCATTCATGTGTTGTTTCAAAATTGACCAAGTTTTCCTTGGAGAGCGTGGTTTCAGTAGAGTTCATTGCCTATAGTGCGAAGTGCAACAATAATTATTGTGCGTTATGCTGACAACTCTCATTGCAACTCTGTGCGTCATCGTTTGATTCTTTTCGAACTTTCCGGTACATTTTCCTTAAAAATCTTGAGATCTTTTGCGGTACACCTGATCTACGGGCTTCTGCAATATCCTGACTATTTAACTTGAAATAATTGAAGAAATGGTCTTAAATGGGATTTTAAAATTTTATAAAATCTTCATGTAAGCTTCAACTGTTGTTCACTTCTTAGTTACCATTTATTTTTGCTAAGTTTCAAAGTCCTTTGCTTTTAATCTTGATTGTATGTCGCTATGTTTTACCAACCTGAGTACATGATTTCTGTGCTTTGTCGAACATTATCGAGCCTCGTCATTTTTGACGGATCGTGTAAACTACATAGTATACCATAAAACTGTTTGTATCTCCGCAGGTGTCAGACCCGCTGGCTGTGCTGCAGCAGCTGCTGTCTCACAGCGGCGAGAGCGCAGAGCCGCGGTTGGTGAAGAGCGCTGGCCGCAACACGCTCGAGGCTGTCTATCAAGTTGCGCTCTACTACAAGAATAAAACATTCCTCTCTACAGGTGACAATTCCCTATCTTTCGCTGAACTCGTTTTTTTCAATTTATTGAAGAAATCTTTTGGATATCATTTTTAAAAGCATGACCTAAGAAATGCACATGGGTTGTCTCATTATGGAGTTGGACGTGTTTATTCTGGCCCATGCTTGTACTAAACGAGAGCATGACACTTCATTATTATCACTTGGAAGGGTATTTTTGTTGGATGCTTCATATATCATAGTTTACCTGTGTTTAACCCTTCGCCTACTGATGGTAACTCCAGTACCAAGGTGACCAGTGCTTCCAGTTTAGGGAAATTGACGCAATTTTAAGGTAGTTTAACTAGTAGGGTAATCTGTTGATCTAAATGACAAAATTAGGGCAACTAATAGCATTCATGCAACCATGTTTTTAAACATCCCAGAAGCATTGCACGTGCAATTTGTTATTATTTTCCGCCCAGTTTACGTTCATGATCGGTGCAACACATTTAATACCTTTTTTATTTTACTTGAGCAAGTTTTTTCAAGTGTATTTGCTGATAAAATTAGGCAAAAACTTGACTTTTTTTTCTCAGATTTTTTGGGTGTCATAGATTTGTCTTGGTAAGCATACTTTTTTAAAGAAGCACAACTTTTTAATTTAAAAAAAAGTAGGCACTTCCTTATGCAGAAAAAACTCATTTTAGGGCAATTTCACTGATATTTCAGAGTACTGACAACATTTATTCCTGAAAACTTCTCCCTAAACTGATTGAATTTTGGTAGACAACGGGTGTAATCAATTAAAAAACCCTTTTACTATATTACAAAGGCTAGTCCATTTTTAAAGGAAATTTGTTTGGTTAAAAATCTGAATTTTTTGAACCACATTTAAAAGGCAATGGTCCTTTGGCGTAGAATTTTCAATCATCATTGACGTCTAATCCCAAAGGTTAAAGTAGAACTTCAAATTACTGTTTAGAAAACCAATCTTGAAAACACCTTTCAATCGAGGGGCACATGGTTGTTCTCTTACTGGATTTACAAAGTTAGTGGAATTTTAAGCTAATTTTGGAAATTTTTGTCAATCGACAGGTCTTTTTTCAAAATTATTGAATAATCGGGATGCATGACAAAATTTTATGGGGGCATTTAGAGAACATCAGTAAGAATCGATAGAAATAGAGTACAAATATTTTTTCAAGTGATGATATGAAGAGGAATGAGGTGAAAATGAAATGAGTGAGCGATCAGTTACAGTTTTTGTTTGTAGAGTTAAATGATTCGTCAGGTTTAAGGAAAAAAAGAGCTGCTTCTAGTTCACAAATGAAGTTAGAAGAAGGATGTTGTGAGCTTTAGTTCTTTTTGTTCATCTTCAAGAGAAAGACATGTTAGAGGCAGATGAAGGAATTGATTCGTGTATGGAGAGAAGGACTGTGCGAGAAAAATATATCTGCGAAGAACGCAATAGTATGCGCTTGAAATGGCAAGTAGTTAAAAAGTATGGTACGTATTTTTATGTGTTGCCCGAATTACGACATGGTATCACTTTGCTTTTGTTCATGAGAGCATGTAGGCAAGGTAAAGAAACACTCGTTTGATGAAAGTTAATAAGCTAGAAGCTGTTGTAGTTAGTGTTTCGATAGATATTTAATCTGAAAAGGTTCAGATGCTTGTGTGTATTGTAACTGTTTTATTTTAGTGAAGTGCCGTTTTTCCTCATGGATTGAATATTAGAGAACAGTTATACCTTAAATGACGGGAGCTGGTTGATGTTTCAGTTTAATTGTTTCATGCTGTAGGTATGTGAAAATGTTACCTAAAACATATCTTCGAGAGAAAGAAATTGTGGCAATTATTTGCTGTAATTTTATGATTGGCCTTCTGCAAATCTTTTTCTAAATTATGTCTTTCGACTACACTGATCAGTACAGTCGTCAGTTTGATATAGCAGGATGAAGTGTTTCAGCATTTTTGCGAAAAAAAAAAAAACTGAAAGTCATGTTTACAGTCGCTAATTTTTAAAAGCCAATGTATTTTAAAACATTTCATGTATGACATCTTTCGTTAATTAACGTTCTCAACGTTAGATGTTTATATATAAATCCTTTAAGTGCTTCATTTATGTATTCATAACCCTTTTTCCTTACTTCAGATGTAAATCCGTTACGCCTGTTTACTCATCTCGAGACAAAAATTTCATTCTATGTTGGTATAATGAGCAATGTTTAAATGCTTGGTGTAAAATACGTGTTGGTTTGCTGCTGGCCAGGTTTTGGAGAAAGCGTCAACATTGCTGTGGCAGAAGCTGCTCGAGAGGCGCTCGACAAATTATTCGGTGACACAAGTTGCCGCCCGCCGCTCTGTTTCGCGCGGGCTTCGCCGCCGAGCTGCAGTAACCTGCCTGCTCGCCCTCCGTCATCAGGCTCTGATAATCTCCCCCTTGGTGAGTGGAGCCTCTCCCGGGCCGACCCTAGACATGGAAATATTGTTGTCTGTTAAGTACGCAGAGCTTCGTGTGAATAAACTTGTAGGGTAGGAATGAACGTGTTTTTGTCGTGTCCTAGTTTTGAATGAGTTTTCTACTCATTTGGTCGAACTTTAGTTTTTGGTAGTGATTTCTCATTTAATAGAAACTCAATTATTATGAATCGAAACTTGGTCAATTAGCGTTTGGCCAGGCTTTTTTATATGTAATGCGCCGAGTGGATAGCACAATATTTCGTCTTATCTAAGGAATCACAAATTTATCAATTACGTCATCTTTGCAGTTCGATGGGTACTGCTTTATGTGAACAGAGATAATGGTTCAAGGACGTTTTCTTTTCGTTTACTGCAATCGTCAGTCAACAGAAAAATTATATTGATTATTCAACCACATTTCAAGTGAGTTAGAAATGGAGGCCAAAGGTGCCCAGCATTATCTAGAGTTTCTGTTATAAAAATTAGATTCCAAACTGGAATAAAAATGCCTATACTGAGAGAGAAAGGTTATAAGGATACTTTTTCACTTCTTTCCTAGCTACTCCTGAGATTTTTTCTCATGAACACTTCAATTTAAGGTTATTGGTCAATGAAAAAAACAGTTTTAGTTTTGTAATCGTTTGTTATTCCACATAGGCTACAGCTACGAGAGGCGCTGTAGAATCGTTGCAAGGTCTTGAATATGCCTATGGTTAATAATGCACGTTGTTTTATAGGGAAGTATTCAACTCAAACTAATTGAGCTAAAAATTTCACTACGCAATTGTTGCCAAACCTTATTGTCTCGCCTCAGTAATTCAGAGCTACGAGCTAAAGTAAAGCTACAAAGAAAATTTACTCGTAACAAGCAACTAAAACTTGAGTGCTCTGATATAACGGTTGACCCCTAACAGCGTTGACCCTGAATTCATGACACAGAATTCAGTTCTCTTTTTGACCGAACAGCTTCATGAGGAGTTTGTGTTATACCAGGAAATGGTCCGATGGGTTGCAATGCGGTCACGTGAGGCACATTTGGATTAAAGTTCTTTTGACAGGATATAATGAAGATATTGAAGTCATATTTCACACGTAGCTTCACAGTTCACAAAATAATGTGTAAGAAATAAGATGCATTTAAACAAAGATCGACAATACACACAAATGTACATGTAACCTACATCCTAAAAAATAACCCATTTGATAAAACGACATTTTTACTTAAATTAAATTCCTTTTTTGTTAGTGCAGGACTCTGAAAAAATTGTCGAAAAATCAGCAATCCAAAGCTTAAAACTTAGACCTAAATCGACACAACAGCCTTTCATTAAAAGAGTGGGTCTCACATGTGAAAAAAAAAACAAAGTGAGAAGGTCTAATACATACACTCCTCAGACTTAATACGAAGCTACACCGAATTACCTTTCACTATGAAAGGAATAGAAATGTGACATTCTGTGCAATAGCGTTGAAATAAAGGTCGTTGCTCACGGAATAATTAATGCATTACTCGTCAAAGTAGCTCTGCAGAATTGAAATTAATATGGGCGTCACAAACTGGAGGACTTCAACAACGGGATGAGTGAGTCGCTAGTTATAATTTCTAGTAGATGGGCCCTCGGTAATAACACAGAGCGTGTGTTACCGAACAGCAAGCCCACTTCGGGCACCTTAGGAGCAGAACAAAATACATTCGATGCATCAGGTTTCTAAGATACGTGATACGGCTTTCGAAACAACTCTAGGGAACATTACACACCGCTCTACCTAGCTTTTAATGAAGCAAACTAAGCGTGCGTACTGCAAGTGACAACTAGTGCATTGAAGATATGTTTGAGAGCAACAAGAAAATTGTGAATTGTACTTCTGTTATAAGATCTCATTCAAAATTTGATAAATTCTCGCTCTAAATATTAATATAAGTTTGTCAATCATGAAATTGATATGCCTCTGATGGTTTTCGTTAAAGCTCGGAATTACCACATAAATTTTATAAGAAAAATATTTCCATTTCATTTCAGACCAACAGTATGTACAAAATTTTCTGACTCACAGGGGTGCACTATGTACAAGTGGTTACAGTTGATGCAGATTAAACAAACATGGTGGCGTACAGCTGCGGTTGCAATAGGGTGAAGTCAGCAAGCGCTCCTCAAATGCGCCCAAAATGAGAGATTTGAGGCTTGTGGCAGTTATCATCCCTCGCGAAATGCTCAATTTGTAATGAGAGTATGCTAAAACAAAAATATTCACAAAACCGCATTCACAATTACCCACGAGACAGGTGATGCTGATATCAAAAGAAAACGCATCCTCATTTTGCCAAAACTGGAAAAATCTCATGCGAAAATTTTTGGAGCATCATGAGTTCTCGTCACAGTGCTGCGCTAGCGCTAAAATAAAAGCCAATTCGAGTCTTCCTTGGTTTAAACTTTCCTCAATACAATGCAACGGGAACTTGTATGCAGTGAGCAGTTCCACTAAAGCTATGGCTAATCTATCGATGGCTCCATGTGCACGCCCATTGGAATGAGTGCAAGTTACAATGAAGTACTCTCTATTCGCACTAGTGCCAAAACTAATTGAAACAAAACAAAAATCAAGTTTCTATTACTTCCGGTATTATCGGAACGTGCTGCGCTAGACTAGTCAAAAAATAAAGAATACATTTTTTAGGCGTTACTCGCAGAGCTGGAAATACTTCGTTCAAGGGTCTACAACTATGAAATATATCATACCCTGGCCGAGTGCGTGCCGGGAATATCGCGACAATCTAATTGAGACGCAATACCTGCGACTGCAACAAGGTCGCCTGGCATTAGTGTCGTGGAGGCATCTCAATTTTCCTTAGAAGTCGTTGCATCACAATGCCAGCAGTGAGCGAAATACTCGTCTCCCAAAATATTCAACAAACGAGCGAATCTAAATTTAAAAATGGTCACCTCTGAAAAGGGTAAAATATTCACTCAAATTCAAAGAAAAATTATAGAAGGAGAGTCTTAGAAGTAAAATCAGACAACCTGTAAATTTTTTCAAGACAAGAAAAAATATGGAATGTAGGATAGGAATAAACATTTTGATATAAAAGACAAGTTTCAGTTCGACGCAATGAACACGTAAGTCATGTCACAAATAATGTACACTTTAAAACCAAGAAATGGGCTAAAATTCAGGAAGCTGTACAAAAGTCTATTCACAGTATTCTTCCCATCGCATCGCAGGTTCATCTGTACGTTTACTACGCACTCGACCTCATTACAATCCACATGATCAAAATCGAAGGACTATCGCTCATGGAAATATGTCGAGTTTGACATATTAGTCTGCGCGAAATATCACAAATAAATGTAAGCCTAAGTCCATTATACCCGTTAGTTAATGTAACCATTTATTATTTGCTTCGTCGAGGAAAAAGCGCAATCCATTCCAGTTTCTTGCCACGGACCGCATTATTTTGCCGCCATCATAGGAGAAACTTGCACTAATACATTACGCACGCAAACAACTCTTCGGCTCCGACGAACTGTGTTTCCTCAAACAAGAATACACTAATTAACACACCAACGAATATCGATAAAAAAAATTAAATCGTGATTTCTTCGAGTAGATATGCAGTTACTGTCAGGAAATTACGAACGGCAAATATTTCCGCTACAGACAGTCGTCAAGCATGTCGCTTTATGTGAATTTTATCACTACCTTTCGATAAATACTGAAAAAGTTTTAGGAACGGTAAAAAACCATTCGCTTTATTTTTATAGACATACACTTTAAAAATTTTGACCTCGGTTAAATTATCTAAACTGAAATAAGAAGTATCGCTATTCAGAGTCAAATAATTTTTTTCATCGGGTGTAGTTCCACATCCATCTGTTACTTGAGATCTTACAAAGGTAATGAGGGAGTTACTGAGAACCAGGAGACAGGAGATCAAACCAGTCAAACTCACATGCTTCAATAATGGTAAAACTTACGAAAAGGTAAAAATGAATATAAAACCGATCAATCAGACAATATGTCAAAAACTTTCACAAAAATGAAGAGCAACTTGAACACACTAATTAACCAAATCTACTACAAATACTAATCCTTTCAATAGTTTGATGGGGAGACTCCATGAAAATGCAACATCTTCAGTATTCAACCATTTTACAACCTTCATCCAGTACGTTTAATTATAAAGTGAATCAGTCGGCGTGAGACATCCAAAACCTGGCTCAGCATAGTCAGCAGTATTAAAAAATGTCATATCTCCCGTACCTGCGCACATACCTGTCAAAAAGCAACCGCGGTCATCATTTTCCTGTACTGCGTGCATCACATGGTGCTAGGATAGTGACTGTGCACCGCGATGAATGTTGCTCCACGGGTTGCTTTGTTTGAGAGCGATTATGATCAGTGTCCAAGCCAGCCTCCTCACCCATAAATAAGTCTCCTAACGCTACATTTGCACCTCAAATGCCTTGGAGGCTGCTGGTAAGAAAGGATTGTTGGGGTTTACAGCGGGAGGCTGGTTCATGGCAGGGATATGAGCCGAAGGCCAAGGCATTTCTAAGGGATCAGGGCGGGCGTTGTTTGGTAAAGTCGTTGAAAAATTGGAAGCTTGTTGCTGCTGCTGGGGTGCAGCAGGCATTATTTGCGTGGGCATTACTGAGGCAACAGAATCTGTGGCGGGTACAAGAGGGCTCCACACGTGCTGGGGCTGTGAAGACGCAACTGTGTTGGCCCGCAGCTGTGACAGCGGAGGGTTGCGTCTCTGACCGTTATTTATCCTAACGAACAGAGAAATAGTTACACATTCTCAGTACAGCAGTCAGTACATACAAGGATTCTGCATAGCTCATGAAAAATTAAAGGCGAGAAACAGTAAGAACTAATCATAACATACCGATGAAAGACGCAAATTAATAGTAAATTACAGATAGAAATTTTTGACTTATATATCTGATTCATGTTATACTTCGAAGCCTCACTAAAGCCTGCCCGAATACATAATCCTAGGCAAATGTGTAATGCTTATCACTAAATTTTTACGTAGATGCGGCTTGGATTTAAAGCTAACAGCAAAAATTTTGACCTCGTAATGGTTATTTGGTGGTTAAATTATCATGTCTCAATAAGGCAGAACAATACGGCAATAAATGCCCATTTTGGCTACGTCTGGCTCAGGAGACAAGAAGCCTAATTATTTCATAAACAAAGTTTTCATCTAGCAGCCCGAGAATGGGTTCTCCAGTAAATGTCGGCAATGGTTATACTCCCACACGGTAAAAAATTCGTTTCTCATTTTCGAGTGAATTGTAATTCTTTAATAGTCCAGCTGCTCACCCAGAGGCAACAGGAGCCGGCACACCGTTGACACGTGCCCCCGATGTTGCGCTGAACTGGGCCAACCACTCCTCCGCCTTAGACACGCCGCTGTTTGCTGCGGTCGCAGTCAGCCCGCTCGCTGTGGCGGTCGGTGACCACGGCACCTCCTCTCGGATCGGCTCCACCGATGGAACTAGAACTTTAAACACCACATTCACTCGTACAGGTTCGTTTCCCTCAAAATACGGGTATCTTCTCCAGCATTTCAAACACGAAAACAATTCACAAAGTAAGAGATTGATTATTACAGCGCAACAAGAAAATCAGTGTTTAGAAAAATCCGTAACATTAATTCATTTCCATCTCGCTAGAATTAGGACTTACTGGAGCCGGTGACTTTAGGCGACACAGGTCGCGCAACGAATGGGGAGGTGTTCGTCTTACTAGCGCCGCTCGCTGCACGCAATGATCACAGCTTTTACCCACGTTAATATCAACTATTAGGAAGTTTACATCGAGATTGAATTTCATCTGTAGGTGTCCCTAATTTCTTAGATTCTTCCAAGGTAAATGAGGAAATTATGTCCAGTTCATTGAATTGACGAGACAGCGGTATTTTTACGAGTAGAAACAACAAAGCAAGACTTTTATCACGGTTTTTTTTAGGGTCGCTCACATTCTACAAAGAGAAAGTGACATTTATTAGCTATCACGGGATGGAATGGTTTTGTCAGCGTTTTTTCACTGGTAGACAAGTCTGCCGTGTAAATTCATTTCGCTTAACTTTCATACAATATTGGAGCAAATATTAAGCTCAACTTGGACAGTGCGACCAGAGTGCTACAAAATATACGTGAAAAAATATACGTTCAATGCATGCAATTACAAATACTACTATCGGTAATTCATTTTCTTGGACTTCATAACCTACTTTTTCAAATTCGATAAGTCTAAGCCTCCCTAAGCCCAACAAAGGTGTTCCAAAGAGAAGAAAAAGAAGGCTTCATTTAGATGGAGTTAGGGTAACGAGGAATCTACCCAATGTGTTCTCACACAAGACCTCCTGAACACAGAAACAGTAAGTTGGGACAGAAGTTTACGCCACAACATAGAAGTTGTAGAAGAAAGTAGTAAGTGCTGGACAACAGGAAAACAGTGACCCGAAGAAACACACTCCGTAACAAACAAGAACCTTTCTTATTTCAACCAAAAGAAGGCATACTTGACCTTCAGCTCGGGACCTCACATTTTCCCTCTGGGAGCGCTAGTGCCTAAGATACAATACTTGTTCCCCCAAGGGGACAAGTACAATTCATGATTTCCAAGATTAACATTGAATCACATAAAAATTTCAAAGAAGGTGAAGAAATCGAGCACTAACCGACGGCAGTGGAATGACTAAAGAGCTGAGCGGAGGTGGCAGTGGCAGCAGTTGAGGACGACATGAGGGAGAGCTCCTGCGACAGTTGCTGGCACATGGCACTTACAGGGTCAGCCCCGGTGCCTTCGCTTGCTGCCTCGGGTATGGCTGACACTGAACCACAAATGCATTTAATCAATTATTTCCTACGGATAACTTCAGTTTTGCAAGCTAACTTGCCACTGATGGAAGAAACAGAAATCATGTCACCACGCATGTTAGAAATTATCAGCTGCTATACCTGTGCCAACGCGATGGCGCTCACGTAAATCATTAATCGTGACTGAGTCAAGACTTACATTCTGCATCAGTTCAGTTATATGATCTGTACAGAGAACACAATCAAGTTTACATTAAAATGATTAGAAGCAACATTTCCTACGTTTCTTTGTAGTTAGATTAGATGTTAGTTTCAGCCTCCCTAACTGCAACAAAGGCGCTCCAAAGAGAAAATGGAGAAAGGCACCATCTAGCACAGAGTTAAATGAACATAAAATCTATGCACAAGAGGCACAAAAACAGTAAGTTGAGAAAGAAGTCCATGAAACAAGATTAAAGTTGAAAAAGGTGCTGAAAAACAGGACAACAGTGAACCAAAAAAAGATGGTCCGTTACAAAAATGAAAACCTTTTCTATCTTGGCAAAAAGAAGGCCTGCCTAACCTGCAGCTAAGGACCTCATATATTCCCCCTAGGAGCGCTAATTTCCATAGGTACAATAGTTGTGTATCACCCTGACAGGTCAGTACCCGTGTATTTGTCCCAGGGAGTAGAACTGGTGTATTCGTATACCCATAATAATAGCAGTATGCCCATTACAAGATAGGCTCCTTGCCAACACTTATTCTACATCATAGTAATGGCTAGAGCATGTCATCATAGCAACTACATATGTAGGTTATGTCTTCTTACCAGAATGTTTACAGCTATAAAATTAGTTGAAGAGACTCTGCGGCGAATAACGGTGGCCCATAGAACTGCTATCAAACAAATAACGCGGCTTCCCAAATAAATTAGCACGGCTAACCCATTTGGTAACTGCATCCACGTTCCAGCATCGTTCTCTCAATAGAGAATCAGAGCTTGACTGCGGCGGCCTTAGAATAACAGGTGTAGCAGTTCATTTTTTTTTAATAGCAGCACCAATAAACAGAGCGCATTGTCCCGAAAGCGAAATGGGTGACACTCCAGGAAAGCCCTCCCACAAAAGATATCTCACAACGGAAACTGACGCGCTAGTACGTGGTGTACGAGCGAGGGGCGGTATAACCACATGGCACGTGTAGAGATTTCAAACCAATAAGCAGCACCACATCGCAAGGTAAGGACCAAGCTCCACGACTGTGCATGCCAAATTAAAACAAAACATGTTACAATGTTCACACACAGAAAATATCATCAAAATTTAACAAAACTTTTACCCAAAAAGATGTCTCTGCATTTAATGAAAAACCATTGTTATTAGGAAATAGGAAAACAACGATAGCTTAGCATGATGAACTTGGAGTGGTAAAGAAAAATATGTGACGCTGAAGAAATTCAGCATAGCCCAAATAGAGCGCGAGTTTATTAAATCTTGATGAAAAGGTTTCCGTTTGGATGCCCGGGACGAGCTAGAAACAGGTTATTACAGCATGAAGCGTTGTTTCTCTGGTCTGCATTTTGAAGTTGAAAGAATTGTACGGATCTCTAAGCACTGCGGTGTACAGGAAAAAACATCACACCTTAGGCGGTTAATAAAATCCCACAACGAAAAATTTAATCGCAGAACTTGAGGAAAAGCACCTAAAAATGATTTTTCTAGGAATCTTTTCTTCAAACGAATGTATTGTTAATTTAGCCTAGCTAAAATAGTCCAGATGACCTCTAAAATTAACTAAGTCCCAACGACACCATCATGTAAAAAACTTATGTACAACTAGAAGGGGAATGGTTAAATACAGGACACAGTCACTAGGTACCTACGTTACAAATTAATTCACACAGACAAGTTCAATAATTTTATGATGAAAAATGAATTTATTTCCAAACAGGCGAAATGCTATTTCATAAAAAATTTCACAGACCCATATAACACACAATGGAGAAATGTACACAAGCAGATAAGAGAGAGAAAAAGAGATGATGATGCTGAAATGATAAGTCGATAAATACAGCTGAAGGAATATTGAAGTAGGCAAAAAGAGTGCAAGAGAAAGAGTTGCATCGCTCAGACACCAGCGGCTGATGATTGTGAGTTGGCCAAATCTCTACCACAAGCCCTTCAGTTACCCTTAAACGCATTTCAAGAAATCCGTGTTAGGCATTAAATGACGCTTCAAAAACACACGCAGCTTTTTAAAACAATTTTGTTAAGTGTTCACCAAGATATAAACACACATGTGACATTTAGGAATGATGAGCATGGCGTTGTAATCTTGTGCAGCGTTAGTACACTGTGAGACCAGTGTTGTTCCACGTAATGTGAGTGCTGCAAAAATAAAGCGCTGTGCAACGTTATGAAGAGTCGCTAATCTGCTGAAAGTATCACAGCTTCAGTATCATTGATTTACGGCCGTGAGTTACTCAGCGGCGAGTTCATTAATGTATCCCCAGCGTAGGGACAGTAAACGCTAACATGTATTGCCTAAGCAATTGTATTACTAGTGAATCTGAAGGCGTTGTCATACCAGGTCAACGTTATGCCAGAAAACGGACTGGTATAAGGGCGTGATGTTACGGTAGAACTGATACCATGAACGCAGTGCCTGGATTTGGACCGGTTAGGTGCACGTTTTGTTACTGTAGGGAGGTTAGAATATGACACTGCCCGAGAGTGGCATGTATGTATGCGGACCGGACACGCGTTGTGAAAGTGAGCTGATAAACTAAATCCAAAAGACAATAGTGGGATGCAATGGGTGGTTCAGCAGTGAACTTTGCTTAACAAGTGTAGAAATAAAAAGTTTACGAGGACGCTATAAAAGAAAAAAGAGCGTGGCGCTTATGAGAGGGGGTGTAAACGCGTAATCGAGGCGAGCAGAACGTCAAATAGTGTCTCGACAGTGTGCGTGAACTTGTCGACCGATTGACAAAGTGAGTAGAGGAGTGTTCCAAAGGGAGAACGATGCGAACACGCTAACGAGAGCGTGTAAGCGTGAACTAGCGCATCGAGCGTGGGTGGACGAGCGTTACAAATGGAGACTGGTGTGAAGAAGCATGAACTGCGGTAATCAGACGGTCCTCAGAGAGAATAAAAGCGAGCACACGAGGGATGACATAAAGAGTGAGGTGTTACGAATAGCAAGACGACATCATCATGATGCTTCCAGAAGCGGGGTGAGAGAAGGCAGCCCAGGCGCGCCCGCTGTTAGAGTTCCTGCAAACGGTCGTGCGAGCCATACACGGTCTCTGGCTACTTACTGATGATGGGCGTTGTGGTCTTGGCGCGAGGAAACGCACCTACAGCCCGCAGGGACAATGCAATCGTATTAGCATCATAACTCAGATTGCTACCAAAAACCCTCAATATAACTTATGCAACGACAGGTAAATGCGTATTGAAATGAGAGCAGTTTGCCGAACTTATTTAAACGGAGCATAGTAATTTGGGAAGTTCTCGCAGAGCACGACGGTAATTTAGACAATCATTCAGTGATTTGTTTATTTCTTAGAACTTCTGCAGAGCGAAATTAAGGGAAAATTTCGTGTCCTGAATCCTGACTCACTAAATACCATTATATGTCAAAACTTAGTGAATTTCATTAAAGCTATCGTTCATTTAGCTATCATTTAAGCTAGGCCCTTGAGGAGAAGCGCTGTAGAAACACATTCCACCTAGGCTGAGCAGGGCAAGTTAAGTACCGAGTGACTGCTGTGTGTCACTTTGAGTCTAACATTAATTTTCCATGGATAATTGGAAATCAATGTTTTGAGCAGTTCAATGGATATTATAACGTCCGATGATTACCACCATCACTAAAATGATTCATTAGACTCATCTCGCATGGTAGGGATTACAATAGAACATAAACATGTTATATATTTCTCCATTTTACTCGTTACCTTACAGTAATTATCTAGCCATCTCGTCCTGTTGCCCTCAACTGCAAAAAAAGGTGTATCAAAGAGAGGAAGCCCCATTTAGTATGGACTTGGGGGAACGCAGAATTTATGCACAAGGGGCATAGAAAGAGTATGTTGAGAAAGTAATTCATGAAACAAGATATAGTCCGTAACGAAACAAAAAAACCTTTTCCATTTTAACAAAAGGAAGGCGAAATTAACCTTTAGATCGGAACCTTAAATGTTCCTCCTGAGAGTGCTAATTCCTATAGATAGAATAATTGTCTCTCCCTGAGGAGTATTTATATTCACAACACGCTTCATTTTTCTTACGTAATTCATCACAGAAGCTAGTAGGCTGGTTTGCAATCGTTGCTAGTTCTCCCGCACGTAATTAAATTATGTGACGACAAACGCGCTTCGTAACGATGCCGCTTCTGTCTCTTATCGACTTCTTGCGCCTCGGGCTGTGCTGGCCCTGCCTACACACTCAGCTACTACGTCCTCAACTATCCGTTACATATGTGATCAGTAGGGCTGTGACAATATGCTTCAAGTATATTGTCACAGCCCTAATAATCACATACATACATGTGTATGCATGTGATTTACAGATGTATTTACACATTGTTTTAAATCGCATGTATGTGATTATTAGGACTGCGACAATATGCGTTAAGTATATTGTCACAGCTCTAGTGATCAGGGACACCTCATCATTCATTACACTCTCTTGTAACGTTAATGATACCTCGCTTTCCCCGTATCTCATACTTTATCTGATCTCTTCGGTGTTATCAAGCCTCAAGTTTCACACCCTGCGAAACTCGGGACAAAGTCTTCCCATACTTGTTTCTCAACCTAAAGTCGCATCTAGCCATTTTCAGGCTTTCCATGTAAAATATCTCATTTTTAACACATGCGTTACCGACTCTCTCACTTCTCCACTTGTACTGGCACACAATATCAAGTGTTCAACGAATCTCACTTTCATAGCTCCACAATTTTCATTGCTTCAACACTTTGTGAACTCACTGCAAAGTAAGGTTTTCTTTTCCTCTATGAATTTGCAGTAAGGAATAGTTGTAAGGCTATCCTTAAATTAATTACCTCGAGCTATTTTATTTTTGAAGAATCGATAGACTCATTCGAAGAAAGAAGGAGCTATAGTCGAACCAAACAAATCCAGAACTGTTGAACACTTTGACTGCGACGTGAGCCATATTTGGTCCCTGAGTAAATTTTCATTTTGCTGCTGACCAACTAGTAGTCACAAACTAAATTTTTAAGTATACTTAGTTAAACTAAATGAAAACATGATCCCGTTAATGTTTGGTACTTTCAACATTGCATATTACAGTTGACTTTAAACTTGGATTGAATATTAAACTTCAGTTTTACCTGCCGCAGTCAAGTGTTAAGCTCTTCTTTTCACTTAAGGTACCATTACTGTCGTAGCACACCTAAGCCTTGCGTAACATCTCTGTGTTCGGTTCTCGTCTGTTGCGTCTTGCCAGTGAATATTTTAGCAAGAATTCAAGTTGAGAAGTGCTCATTAATAACTTCAGCTCAAACACTATCGCTAAATCTACCATACGAACGTCACGATAATTGAACTGAATAAAACTAGTGTAAAAATTCATCTCGCTTTCAACTGTCGTTCGTTTCTTTGGGGATTGGCTGGGGTAATTTTTAAAGTCGTTTCTTATGATGAAACAAATAACATCCCGATCGTTTAAAAGCATATCTAAATTATAAAAATACCTGCAAATAATTAACCGAGCTATGAAATTTGAAGAAAAATAAAACAGGATGCAAAAATAAATTAACTGTTCAAAAACAGAAAAGGACTTCATACAGGCATGTCTCCAAGATAAAAAAAAGTTGTGGAGTCTACTATTGTTTTAAAAGTTATTGCAAATCTAGACAAGAAACTTATCCTTCAAAATTCGGTGTGTGAATACCTGCTTGGTTCCAATAGAGTAAATCAATGGTCACTGGTCCACTGAAGACTAAAGCTTAGGGCTGGGGACACATTCCAGTGTTCAATCACAGATAAACTGTAATGAAAAAGCTTTGTTTCACTGAAATACAGCCAATATTCGCTGATCATCAGAATGAATAAAGCTAAACTCCGTCGAAGTAATAACATTGGCAATAGGACGCTGGAATTTCTGAGCTAGTAAAAGAAGCTAGACTTACCGGCAGGAAGAGCGCTGCTGTTATTGTTGTTGTAGGCATCGGAGGGGAATGACTGGCCGGTGGCAGGCAGGTTGTCTATGAGGGAGTTGGAGTCGCGCTGACGCTCCAGGTTCGAAGGCAAGTCATTCAGGCGCAGCGACAACTGCCGCTTGAATGGCGATGACTGCACAAAATTACCGCATTAACCCTTAAAAACACCACATGTCATATATGGCACACTCACTAAAAATGCTAACACCATTTTTTTCTCGTCAAATTTCTGTCCAAATGTAATTTTTGAAGCTTTCTTCATTGGATGGCAGTTTTGTCCCCATTCTGATGATGATACCCTGATACTAGCGTCAGCCTATTAACAGTGCTTGTAATATTAGGAACATGAGTAAAAAAAATTTGGGCTAAATTGGGTTAACGCGTCGGTCGCGATGTGAGCCGCCGCTGTACACGGAGGAAATTTTCACAATGGTGATTATCGATCAGTAGTCACAAACTCGATTTATATAAATATTTAATCAAAGCTAAATGAAAGCAAGATCCCGTTTATGTTTGGTATTTTCAAAATAGCTCACTACCATTGACATAAAATTTGAGTTGAATATTGAACTTCAGTTTAAGCCATCGCGTTCAACGCGTTAAAGAGAGCAAAAAGCATATTTTCTGCTTCTACTGGGACAACGATCGCATCCATAATCATTACTGTCATATTTTACAACCACGTAGGTATACCTGGAAGGTACTGCTACAGATGAATTCCTTTTGATGCACCCACACAAATATCACTACAATCCAGTCACTGATCGCAACAACATGGCCTTATATGCATCATTGCTGAGCGTAGCGAGTGACCACAAAGCTGCTCAGCAGCTCCAGTGGATCATGCTTCGCTTCCTCTCCTATCCCATTCATTCCTCAGAAGAATAGGAATGAGATTAAGGTCACACCGGAAGACCAATATACACCAACTTGCACACATTCTTAACTCAACACGACTTCTGACGCATATTCCACATTCTCTACATCATAGTTCGAGTCCACATATATCAATATCAGTCAGGTATTCAATGTTCGCACTGTGGGGGCTAACCAACACACATGTTTTGACGATAGCGTACTCTTACTCTAACAACCAAACGAACTCGGTCCTTCACACACGACAGACTAACAACATTCACCGCACCTCTTCAATGTTCACTTGATCGAGCAATGTAACACTCCTGCCATACTTTAATATTTTATTTCTGGCAAGTATCCATATTTTTTTCTCTTTTCTACTCCACCCCGTTCGTAAATGGCCTTCCGATGAGAAAATTGTCATGCCCCAGTGAGCACTCCTTAGCTTTAACATAAAATTTGTAACGCCTTTCAAGCTGGCACACCTCAATCCCTGTATTAGCTGTTCATATAATGACAGCAATGCTACATCATACATTCATAAAGTCTTTGTTCTCGTAACATAACACTAGCCTGCGTTTCAAGTGATAATGTATAGATATGATGCTAAATTCTTCACAACGTCTTTTCCTCATGTAACAAATTCATGTATGTCATAACTAGCTAATGGAACAAATCTTGATCTCTAAAACTCACACGTACAAAATCGTTACAGAAAAGTAGAAAAATTTGCCTGTCATTACACACCTTAGTCATTTGCAAACATATTACTAGCATTATGTCGAGACACCATTTTTGAATAAATCACTTCCTCACGGAATGGACTACCGATGTATTCAAGTGATTTCTATTTTCGTATTGCTTCAATATCTAATTCCATCACCGTGAGTTACTTCATAGACGATGGAGGTAGAAAAGGTTCAAGTCATGGGTCCAAGCACTTCCCTTGAAGATTCAGTTATGCTCTAATCTATTGATTCAACTGCTGAGACATGATGCTGGAAAGTATTCACTGATTCTTCGTCTACCTTTGCAAAGCGCACGAGTGCATCCTCACCTAGGTAAATAGCAGTGTTGCAGCAATAGTACGCCAGTAAAATGCTGAAGACGTAGAGAGATTATCTAAAGTAATTCAGGCGCTAAGCAAAAAAAGCCTGGAAACTGAAAGGTCTTAAATATATATCCACTAAAATTCTCAACTCCAAATTGACTGTGAAGTAGAGGGTCAGGGTCCGAGACTGCATCGGTGCTCGTACGTTACCAACGGAAAGAACGGAGCGTGATAAAGCCAGATGCGGCGCTAACTTAGCCTCGACCACTCCATCTGCACAACACACCTGATTCAGGTGGTGGAAGGCCCTACAAGATCCTTGTCGCTGGAGCATGAGGGGAGTGGCATGAGGCCGGGCGATGGCGTGAGGGTTGGCCGACTTAGGAGCCGTGGTACTAGTAGGACTCGTAAGACCATTATTGCCTGTGGGAATTCAGGAAAAATGAATTTGTGCCCTACGAAATTCCAGCGTGCATTTAAGAGAACAAACAGCTACTGAAGCATGGAAGTCTCGCCCGATATTTTACACGAGTTTTGTTGATTTTCACCAAACAATTTTTTTGTGGAGAATTACGTCCACATCCTTTGCCACAAGAACTAACTCTATCGATCGTCAACATTACGGACCAAGTATTGCGATTCTATTCCAAGTTCATCCACCATCAGCAACACACTGAACTTCAGAAGTGAGTTAGTCCATCGTCAGTATTACAAACCACAAATTCCAATGAAACAGTAAGTTTACGCACCGTGAACATCAAGAGCTTTACACAACGCTATAGAAGTCAGAATGTACTTTAACATGTACAGCTTCACACAACGCTCTCAGTGCTAACTCACTCGGTTTACACTCTTGCGGATCAGCCAGTCGCTCGGTGATGCTCATCTGCTTGAAGCTACCCATGCGCGTGAAAGTAGAATTGCTCTGATCAAAGGTCATGGTGACGCCGCACTCCTTGTCGCGCTTTTGCTTGCGATCCAGGCAGGCGGCGAAAGCGCAGCCCACAGCGTGGCTCAACCTTTCTCCCTGAAATGGTCGAACAAGACGGCAAAATGATGACCTGTTTGTCTTAACACAGGGTGTGTAATAAAGGAAAGGTCAGAATTTCAGCTATGTTGTAAGGTGATGTTGCAACAAAATTGTGAAGGGTGTCGAGTTATAAAACATAAAAGGAGCGAGTTTATAACTTCATGAACGAGTAAATTACAATTTCGAACTGACAACTGGACTTTCCACTAATACCGAGTACCGACTAGTTCAACGACATGAAGGATTAGAGGATAAACTTTGACTACTTATGTCTAAAATTCAATTTACGGTCAAGTCCGTACAAAGGTTGTTGAATTAACATTAATCCCTTGCAGGTGCCCCGGTGAAGATAGAGTCAGGGAGCACGGCTAGATCGAATAAGAAAGACATTGCTATTATCATAGGAGTTAGTTCAATAACACAATAAGATTATTACAGTAGTTAGTTAGCCCTAGCAACTCGCTTCAAATAGAAGTGCGTTTAAGACTCCCTAGCCACTGGTTTCAATGAAATGCGTTTCCCAAGTGATAGTAATAGTCTCGAAGGCTGGCAGACGGTCCGGCACACTCACGGTCTCCTTGATGGCCACGAAACCGTGGCACATCCAGCGGCGCGTGGTGCCGTCTCTGCAGATGTACGAGAAGCCGCGCTCGTGGTTGCGGTCCGGCGCGCAGAACGAGACCTTCTCTATTGTCTGGTCAACCAGCAGGCCCTGCAGTGCAAGTTCAATATCACAACACAATCTCGAACTGACCAATTGACTGACTGCAACCAAAGGAAGAAATCCACAACGAATCGGAGTCATGTTTTGGATTGGAATTACTAAGAATGTTAGCACAAGATATTGTGTTACGTATTGTTGAGAATGAAACTATTACAAGTAACATACATAGCTGGTATGCTGTTGCGTTTGACTAGGTGACAAAGACACACCACGCTCACAAAATTAAAACTGAAATTGTGTAGTTTTAAGGGTTACTTATTTCTATGTGTAGCCTACTGAAAGAGTGACCTATCATTAGGTAAATGAGACATTCATCTACACAGCCTGTTAAATCTGTGACTCAAATGTTTCACAAGAAGTGCGACATCCACGTATAACTTAATGGTCGAGAGTATAACCCTGTTTGGTTAATAGAGACCGTAATGGCATAGAAAAAGTGTACAAAAACCAGTTCGGTCTACGAAGTGCAGAGCTTATCATTCCATGTAAACTGGTACCCGAATGGTCACTGGGTAATCTAAGCAGTCTGCACGTACCAGTGCAATCTACACATTCTATCCGCAAAATAGGAGGGAAACATATAAAGTGATATTTGATTGATAATTCCAACGTGTAACCCAAATCGCCCATCACGCACATGACCTAACTTAGCTCCTAACACGGAACTTTAATGGTCTACTGAAAACCAAATTAAAGTAGTTCGGGAAGCATGACCAACAAACGACACCATCTACTAGACGTGTAGTCTCAGACTTACTTCGTATGTTTGACTTGAACCCTCAAGGAGAAGTGCAACTATAGGCGTCTACTGCAAGTGTAGTTGTACACTTAACGAGAGATGGTTGCAACTAAAGGCCTCTTTAGACGATGCAGCACAAGCGACTCATTGATGCATCATGCATCACAAGTACTCACAAAGGAGCATGCTGCTGCAGCAAAACACCGACCCGGCAAATATGGATCCGTGATGCCTACTCCCATGCAGCACGCGAGGAGCACAGAGATCTAGTGTCCAGCAAGCAATGATTGAGAGAGGTTGTGCGTAATTGCGTCTCCCACTGATTGTGGCCGACTTGTTTCCTCGCGCTGCTGTACAAACTTTGATCGAAGAATGGCGGTAAGTGTATTCATTGTCAATTCAATCAAATTGTGCAGTGTTGGGCAGTATCTCGATGCGTCCTGATCGGGAGGCTTTAGCATCTCTAAAATGAATCACATAACCAATTAAATCATTTGTATCGTCTATTAACCTAGCGTACTGATATTCTGATATAAAATTTAATTCAGAAAAATATCTAGCCAGCGGTGTGTTTTAAGAAATGTTTTTGCCAATCTATTTGTTTCATGATTTCCCATCATATATAACCTATTTATTTTATGAAATAACTTACACAATTATGTTTGTGTGTCAATTTTCCAGGTGCGTTATTTTTACCATTTAAGTTCTCACAAGCACTTTTCTACCCACAGGGCACAT
>JACJUY010001895.1:53122-74761 GCA_014220935.1 Platorchestia sp. MABIK | reverse complement strand
AGCAGGCAAGCAGCCAGAGCAGGCAAGCAGCCAGAGCAGGCAAGCAGCCAGTGCAGGCGAACACAAGCAGCAAGAACAGACAAGCAGCAAGAACAGGCAAGCAGCCAGAGCAGGCGAACACAAGCATCCAGAGCAGGCGAAAACAAGCAGCCAGAGCAGGCAAGCAGCCAGTGCAGGCGAACACAAGCAGCAAAAACAGGCAAGCAGCCAGAGCAGGAGAACACAAGCACCAGAACACAACGCACCTTGGTCTCGTCGTCCACGACCCTGAGGCCGTCACCAGACACGTGAAGCATGCCCCGGATAGGCCGGCGACGAGACGCCTGAAATTATAACAATTCGAGACATAACTCTACAGAGCCCATCTACATGTTGGTACCTAGTGATACCGTAACAGCATTCTTTTGAAGTTACCACGCTCAATGCACGAAAATCACAGAAAAATTTAGTAATGTTACACTGATGTTATTCAGAACAGGAAAGGATTGGTTGACTTTCGTAACCTTGTCGTTGCTATTGTCAACTAAAACTGAAGTCTTTTGTAATATGCACACCCAGGCACCCGAATCTTCTCCGCTCCGTTGGTGATGCCAGAGGTTTACAAGCTTTACAATAATTAAAAACCGAATGAATAAACTTGCGCTGCTTGCAACGACTAAAATCTCCAAAAAAATTAAAAAATTCAATAATCATGAATTAATGGTAGAATGAGCGAGCCATTGGATCCGCCATCAAATTGTAGTAATTCATCACTATTAGATGAGCTACTTATCTTTAATCCTGGATTGGAAACCTAGCATTAATGCAAAATCTTAGCAATTGTAAAACCCTATTAGCAATTAAAAAATAATCGGTTAATCAGAGCAGAAGTTCTTTCTTGGACAGTCCACTACAGATGCCCTTCGAATACTTCTCGTAATGAAATCAAATACTTCCGTGTATAACACCTCAAAGTGAAAATCAAACGTTAAATTCACATTTTGGCTACGGTATTAATCAGATATGAGAGAAATACCATGTATCTAAAGAACTTACTACCAAAAATGCCACAAATACATTCATGCAACTTTATTGTGTAGCTGCAAGTACATAACTAGACACGAAATTTACATTTAGAATTTTGCCGCTATGACCAAAGAAAGAGAACCTCACCAGCAACAAAGTAAAATTCGATAATACCAATGTTGTGATAATAAGCTGAGAACCAATATGTTCTGTAAAGTTGCAGGATACTTGTGGGTTATCTGTCATCACTTTTAATTTATGGTTTCCCTTTGATGTTAAGGTTAGGTTAATTAAATAATTAACTTTTATGATTTTTTATTTTCGTTTTGTTTCAGGCTAGAATTAATCTCTGGGACCTCCCAAGAACTGAAGAGGAAGGTCCCAGAGGTTCATTATACGAGTATATATGGAAAGCAGATACATTGCATTAGAAATAAATATAAATCAACAAGGATAGGTACCTTCTCACATGAAAAATCCATTCATACTGTCCAGAACATCAATTCACTAAAAAACAATTACACTTTTCACTTTTCCCCCTAAACAAGGGGTGACAGATAACCCACAAGTACCGGTTGCAGTCTTAGCTGCGGGCTTACGAGCTTACGCCCCGCATAAATGCCAGCGACGATCACTAGCAGAGGTAGAGCACTCACCCTGAGCACCTTGAGCGCCTCCTCGCAGACCTGCATGCCGCGCGACTCGAACACCTCCACGCAGCCCAGGTACTGCAACACAACACGCAACGGTCACCACACTAGAACCATCATTTCACTTCGTTAGCGAGCTCTTAGAGTCTAATGACAGGGTTCTCAAATTTTACGAGGCATTAACGGGTTCGGTTTAATTTAAAAACCTATGTTCAGACTCCCACGTGGTAAATGAGCGAGATTTCTTTTAGTTACTTCCAGACTTACTTGTACGAGGTGTAGATGGGTGGGGTATAAGGCAAGTACTTCCAGCTTGTCACTCTGGTGACACTAAATAAGGGTTTTTACAGTCAACTACATGCACCTCAGACCAAAGAATTGGACAGAGAAACGGTCTCATTTTTTTTGGATTGATTTTCCGTTAGTCATCTAAACCTAGATAAAATACTAGGAACTCGGCTCAATTTATAAAATGACTTTTTTGTTGGAATTTCTGGAATTCCTTCCTTAATGTGAACAATAGAACGGCGGGTTCGATTTTAAGGCAAAAAATTACAACAATAAATAAAAATTCCAAAACAACAATATCAAACATGTAGTAGGCCCGCTAACAACCTGCGGTCGATTGTGATAGACAGCGACTGTCACCCAGTCAAACTATTGAAAAGCTAAAAGTTTATTCATTCGAGGAGGCACTCTGCTGCTTAACACATATTTAATAGCCTACAAATGCAACGCTGAGCTCAAGCTCGTCAATTGTGTCAGTATGTACAGATGATAAGCTCTAAAAAGCCAATCTAGATATGCTAACTCAGAATCAATCAGCTTATCAAGGTATGCCTGCGCATCTAAATCTTCGAACCAACACCCTCGTAAAGTTTCAGTAGCAGCCTTTATTACACGACGTTCTAGCATGATAGTTTTTGAACAACTTCAACAGCGATAGAGTTTATTGATAGGGCTAAAGATGAAATGTAACTGGAATCCAAATAATATTCTTCGTCTATTCAACAGCCACGTGTTAATTGTGGCTCTCGACAAAAATATGGGGAACCTAGCAATATTTCTTCAAAAAAAATACAGCAAGTTGTTGAAATACAGCAAACGTCATGTGAACTATTTTAGGGGGATCCAAATTTAGATTTCAACCTATTAACCAAGAAATTTTTCATCTAAACACAACAAAACACCATATTAAATCGCGGAGTAAAGTTACATTTCACGTAAAGTCAAACCTTGACTGGGAAGGCGCAAGTGGCAGCGCGCACAGCGGCCTCGTCATGCTGCCACTGGTGCGGCTTGCTTGCCTCGCTGGCGCTCTCCTTCTTCTTGCGGAAGCTGTCGCGGAAACTCCGTCGCAGTCTGTCCATGGCCACACTGCGCGTGTTCACGCTGCTGGTGGGACCTTCAACCTGTAATAAGAAACTTTCAAATAGTAAACGCTCGCAAACGTCATCAAAATGAAAGCTCGCGTAAATTTGGATGTGTGGTTTGCGTAATGGCGAAAATGGAAGGCGAAAGCTAAATTCAAGTTATCTAGTTGCTAGCACACGACAGTTGACGGTGAGGTGCGAACGAATATAGAAAGATGAGAGTAATGAATGTACACATATATAAATTACTAATAATTCAATTCAATTACATACACCATAGTGTGAAACCAGCAAAGTTGCACGCAAAAAGTGCAATTTACATAACATGCTTCACATTCTCACTGCAGTTCCTCTCCTTTAAAAAAAGCCTTGTAAACAGCTTATTATTCTATTCTACTTTCGCTAAATAATTTTTTCGTCAAAAAAACGTAGGAAGTTTACGTACCACAAAAGCACGTACATTCTTAGAAGTAAAACACAAGCATAAGCCCAATATCAAACAGCGATTAAAATCAGCAGTAATGGTCAAATAAGTTACACGGCTTCGATAGCGAGATATTTTATTCCTCAGGTGGTAGATGATCATCTGCAACACGTGTCCATTCCAAAACAAAGTAGCACATTTGCCCTCAAAAGGCCCATGCAGGAAAGCCCGTTAACCAGGGATTTCCCAACACTATCACACTACAGATTACACACACACCGAAAAATTTATGTTCAAGTCGCACCAGCGTCTCCTTCAACACGTATGATACTTGCATCAATCGACGATCTTGTTTTTTTTTGTTTTGTCAAATTGCTATTGCTCAAACTCATTTCCAAGGACTATCACTATACGACCATTTCCTCATTCTAAAGCTTTTTATATACTCGCAAAACATTGTAATACATTTTACCTCAGGTAGAACTCGAAATAAAACCTGTTAGACGTTCTTCTTTCAGCTTTCACAGGAAAATTCGGACGTGAGCGTCTCCCGCGCATTCATCAACGTAAGTGAACGTTATACCACAGCGTTCTTGTGTTCATGCTGTAGAGTGACGCGTAGCTAGATATTAATACATTAGTAGTGGGTGTTAATCAAGTTTAAATTAAGGAAGGTTATAAAAAATCATCCTAATTAAAATTCCTGATTATTATATCAGTAAGTTTATGACTCCCTAACCATATCTAAGGCGGTCTAAGAGAGCGAATAGAAGGGGCCATTTAGTACGAAAAATAGAAAACTGGAAATCTATACACAAAGCGTATTCCGACGCAGGACACACTGCACAGAGGAACAGCAAGATAGGAAGGAAGAGAACGAAAAGATAAAGAAGAGAAAAGGAAACAAGCATGAAAATATAATGCAAAGTGGGAATAAATGATAAAAGTCCCACGGGATTTTCTAAAGCTCAGGTAACTCACCAGAATTCCCCTGCCACGCAAGTCCCCATGACACAGGACAGACAAACTTTACCAACCTGAACTTATTGTCCATCCTATTTATGCCCCCTGCTTGGGAACTGATTAAAAAACGCCGTTCGAAATCCGGTAGAGGGACACATCAATGGAGAGTAGTTTGAAGCTTGTGTGCACGCCAGGCTCGAGTAAAAATTACATCGGGTCAAATTTCTAGAATAATTTAATTTACTTAATGACAATACACGCTATTTACGAAGTGAAATATCCCTAAAATCATGCACGACTCGAGATTCACGCAAAAGAAGCCCACCAAGAAAGCCCACCACGAGCGTGTGCTCGCCTTTCAAAACGTCAGTAGAGTTTCAAAAGTGAGACCTTCATTGAGACGGATATTTCAAATTTTCTACACCGTTGTTATCTGTTATAAGAAAAATAAACAAAATATCTTCAAAACAGCAACTTGACCACCATGTCAAATGCCTTTCGTCAAGCAAATCTTCTGCTTCAGACGTTATTCTAAAATTCCTAGAAGATTAATCCGAGAAGGACCGCAAGGGGATCACTGAATCTAAAGTTACTTTTATTTGAGCATTTGCTGAAACATGAAATATTAGAGGAAAGAAGTCGCAGCGTGTGACAAGAAATTCTAAAATCATCGATTGATCACCTTAAGTGAAGGTGTAGAAGGAAATTCAGGGGCAAGACATGAGCTTCGAACGAGTTGTACACGCAAGCGAGATCTAGGAACGGAATATTTAACGAGTGAGATAGCAAAATGAAGCAAAACTTCTATTAATAGACTGCTTTACGAGTGTGAAGACAAAGGAAGAAATTCAGAATAAAACCCGTAAATATTTGAAGTCAAACCACAACAGATATGATTTCTGGTTCACTAATTAGTGGTCAGCGGAGTACCAAAGAACGTAAATTCTTGACGGATACCCACATTTTACGAGTAGTTTTGTTGCTATCCTTCGCCTGCGAAGAGTAATTAGAACAAACAGCGCCGAAGGACAACTCCTTTTAAAGCATCTCACGAGAAGAGCGTACTGCACACGACATCATTACCTTGTTAGAGCACAGAGCAGAGGGTGCAGAGAGCGTACTGCTGAGCTTATCATGCCGAGCACACGACGGCTCTGTGAATAATGGGCGAGGCTTGAAGGCACCGTACGCCGCTGCATACGGGCGTTCAGTGCTCTTGCCGTGAGGCTGCACATTTTGCTTGGCCGAGTTTCCGTGATTTGATTGACCATTAATGTTGATTTGGCGAGGGTCCTTACAGTGGTGTTGTCCAGTGGTGACGGCAGTGCCTCGTGCGACTGTTATCTGACAGCTTGCATTGCTGCCTATAGCGCCCGAGCCTGCGTTACCGCCGTTCACAAAATGTACGGGTCCACGCCTGCTGGACGGCACCATCGTATCGGGGGAATTGCTTCCGCTGCTGCTGCTCTCACTCGGGAGACGGGCGCTCGTTTGCGTGAACTGGATACCCTGGACGATTACGGTGCTTTGTCGCTGCACTGAACACTTCCGGCAAATCATGATGTTTGCCGCGGGTGGGGGCACTTATGGAGGTCGTAGAATCCAACACTACTTAAATTTGAAGCTCAGGCGTTTCTTTTCGTGGGATAATTTAATGCTCAAATTCCCCACTTCGAATAAAAAAGTACTCCGCCACGCGATTAAAGAAAGTATAGATGAGGTAATGCACCAGTACTGATTTTCCAAACAGTAACTTGAAAACAAAAAGAATACTAAAAAAACATGCAATTCAGAAAAGAACAGAAAATTTGCTATAGATGGAGCGAATCCGCTACAGTTTTCCACCACATTCACATAGAGGACTCTAACTGACGGGTAGCAAGTGTGAGTATCACGAGTTCTTCACGAGATGAACAGAAGTGTAAGACAGAGAGGCAGCACAGAGCGCTGCTAACTCTCAGGATGTCACTATCGCTCAGAGGAAGCGTCCGGGAATACCGAAGAGAGAAAGTCTTTCAGGTCCGAAAATGCACTCTGCCGATAAAGAATGGGAAAAACAGCAACAGAGAACGCGCACAGTGAGTGATAAATGGTATGATTGCGGTGACAATACGCGCTGGACGAAACAAAGACGGATTGGTCAAGGATGAAGTTTTTGGAGAAGGCAGAGCTCGTCGCTCGTCGCAAAATACGGTGACCGAGTGTTGTTCAAGAAAAATATTTTAGGATTCATAAATCTGTACCGAGGATTAAAGAAAACGAGCTAAGAGTGAAAAGGTTAGCCTAATTCTTTTTTGTTAGAAATGTGCATTAGCCTACTGAAATATAAAGATGCTAGGAGAAAAACTAGAGTAAGCAGTAAAATAAAGCACGTTGAACGATTAGAAAATTAGCAAATATCACGCAAGGGTGAGCGGACACGAGCGTTCGTCTGTATAAGGACGGAAGTTGCGTTTCAGCAGAACGGAAAAAATTTGAAGGGCTGGCTTTATGTGCTGCTGCCATTGGCATCACTGAACTCAGTAAAAATACACGTGTGTGTGGCCTCGAATTACTTTATTTCCCTTAATAATACTCATCATCTAGCCAACGCTCCTCGAGTCAGGTTCAATTTCCAGAAATTTTGGAGAAGCGACAACAGCAGCTCAGTATGCAAGTCAGGTGCTGCACTACAAACACGTTTTATTACTTTAGTAAAGTAAATTGCGAAACACAGCTGGAGACTAGGAAAGAAAGGACCTAAAACGGAAAGAGCCCTCGAGACGATCCAATCTATGGCTGAAAATGAAACTCATATCGAGTGATTGTCGGCGCTTGTTAAGTCTGACCCAGCTGAGTAGTCTCAAATACAGTGGCCTTGATTTATATGATTAAATTAGTTACTTCAAGAGATCCAAGCCGCAATAAAGGCGATCTCTAGGGATCGAAGAGAAGATGTGATGTCGAGGCTCGATACCAGCCGTCAGACGTACTTATAATGTGATGCCGTATGAAGAACGTTCAAGTAGTTTATTGGATACCAAATTGGACGAATGCAATGAAAAATATCGAATTTTTCTGGAGTACTCAATCATTGTTCACAAAACGCCCTCGGAAAAAAACAATCTGAGCATAAAAGATGCTGTAAGGGATGGATATCTTCACGAACTCCAGATGGTCACCCTAACCTTCAATCAAGCATGAACCGCAACAATGCACTAACGATCCAATGGAACACAAATCTATACCTCGACTATTGAGTTGGCTGCGAAGTGGAGAGACGGGATTGAGTGTTTTTTACGCCCGTGCTTTGGAATTTTGAGTAAGACTCAAGTGAGCGCGGGCATACAGGATTCCAAGCTGCGATGTCGGTGCGATGACTGCAGAGTGAGGAGTATGAAGTTGAGCTGCTCAGCAGAGAGTGCTCTCTATTCAAACTTTGATACGGAAGTGGCAGGCTGCGTAATCTGGCCGCTTTGGAGGTAAAGGATTGGCTGGCTCGAGCTGCCGGCTTAGTGTACGGCATGCATGCGACCTGCTCGCTCTCTGGTCTCAGCACGAGCTACGCAGGACATACCGGGCTGGAGTCTAGGCACCAGGTTATTGGTCCACACAGGGTGGCAAACCTGTACGTGGTATTCGTACCGATGGTCCGCAATTGGATTGTAATCGTGAGTCACTGAGTTACTATATACGAACTACTTAGTTTGGAATGTAAAAAATTGTATGCATGCATATTACTATCTTTATTAAATGACTTGGTTCAAAACTCTCTAGCCCCAACAAGAGCGATCTCGAGGGAGTAAGAAGGAAGAAACCATATAGTATGGATTGTTGAAAATGTGGAATCTATGCACAAGTTGAGCTCCTCCCTCACAGGATACCCAGAGCATAGAAACAGAAGTTGGAAAGGAAGAGGAAGAAAAAACAGCAAAATGAAAGCTAAGAAGGCATGAAGATTGAAAGAACCATAATGGGCAGGTTTAACAGACGTCCCGAAGAGCAATCTATGGTTAGTTTCTCTCCATGGAGCACAAGTCATTGTGGCAAAGGAAAGACACACCTAACTTGAACCTATTGCCTATCCTATGCCCACTGTGGGGTGAGAGCAGCAGAAAGGCATATTCGTGCAGTCCATGACGTGAAATAGAAGCATGATTAGCTCTTCGAGACGCAATTTACTTTGAATGATTAAAATAAGCCTCCCTATCCGCCACAAAGGCGATCCAAAATAAAGGAAGGAGGAAGGCACCATTTAGTATGGAGTTTAGGGAACGCGGACTCTATGCAGAAAGAGCATAGAAACAGTGACGTGAGATAGAAGTTCATGAAACAAGACAAAGTTGAAGAAGTAGTATGTGCTGAAAAACAGGACAGCAGTGAACCGAAAAAAAGATGGTCCTTAACATAACAAAACATTTTAATTTCAACAAAAAGAACGCCCACCTAACTCTGAGCTCGACCCCTCACATTTTCCCCCTGGGAGCGCTAATTGCAGCAGAAAGGCAGGCATACGTGCATGAAAGTATCACGCCTCCAAACATTGGGTATTAACTCCAGTGTGAGAAGTATTTAAACATGATATTTTGTTCATATACAAGAAGTATTTGAACAAGGAAAAGGCTTTACATGAGAACTGCAGACTAAAATAATAACAGTAATCTTTTCGGGTTTTTGTAGCTCGAAGTGCAGCTTGCATGACAGACGCGAAAGACTAGATAGCGACCACCACAGCATTTTCCCCAACTCAGCGGTCTCGCCCAGGCACAAATGTACGGGGTTGGCGGCAGTGAATGAGCTATGTTCCTTGAGCATCAGGCTGCAAGGAAATGTTTCAACACGTTACTCCTTGAGCACCAAGCTACAGACAATTTTTCCGAAGGCTCAACCCTACAACGACTAAATTTTTAGGGCCTTGAACGGTAATTACGGCAATTTCTCCTAAATTATCATAAATGAAACCCAATAAGTGGGAATTTTTCATCGAAATATTTATAAGACTGATGTGAGTGAGTGATTGCCCAAAGTCCTTTAAAAAGGACGGTGGTCGATAATGGGCTGACCACGAATATTATACTACGACTTGACCCTTGGGCCCCGCATATCACGGGTGACCCATTGAAGATTAGATTAGAGGTTAGTTTAAGCCTCCCTAACCGCTAAAAAAAAAAGCGTATCGAAGAGAGGAAGGAGGAAGGCACCATTTAGTATGGAGATAAGGGAATATAGAATCTATGCAGAATGGGCATAAAAACAGTGAGTTGGGAAAGAAGTTTATGAAACAAGATCAAAGTTGAAGAAGAAAGTAGTAGGTGTTGAAAAAACAGGACAGCAGTGAATCAAAACAAAGTTGGTCCGTAACAAAACAAAAACCTTTGTTATTTCAACAAAAGGAAAGCCTACAACCATTTGCTCGGGCCCTCACATTGTCCCCCTGGGAGCGCTAATTCCCATAGATACAATAGCTGTATCCCCCTGAGGGGAGTAGTAAGTACTGAAAAAGAGGACAGCAGTGAACCGAAAAAAATGGTCCTTAACATAACAAAAAAGCATTTCATTTCGACAAAAAGAAAGCCTACCTAACTCTCAGCTTGTGCCCTCACACAATTTCCCCCTTGGAGTGCTAATTCCCATAGATACAATGGTTGTCTCCCTCTTAGCGGATAACAAAACAAAAACTTATTCTATTTCAACAAAAAGAGAGCCTACCTAACCTTTAGCTCGAGTCCTCACATCATCCCCCTGGGAGCGCTAATTCCCATAGATACAATAGTTGTATCCCCCTGAGAGGTTATGCAACATGATAAAAGAAGAAAAAGTTAAGAGGTACTGAAAAGTAAGACAGCAGAGAACCGAAAAAGATGATCCTTAACGAAACAAAAAACACATTTCATTCAAATAAAAAGACCTATGTAACTCTCAGCTCAAGACCTCACATTTTCCCCCTGGGAGCGCTTATTCTCACAGATACAATAGTTGTATCCCTTTGAGGGGGATCGGCCTGATGACCAGACGAACTTCACGGCGGGGTCTAGTTGAGAGACAACCTCGGCAGTGTGAAGGTGATACGTGCTGCATCAAGGTTTGGTTGGATAAAAGTGATGGGTGACAGAGATATTTGCTAGGAGTATAAGGGCTTCGCCTATCTTTCAACGAGATTCTGAACGCTTGAACATCATGAAATGTCGTGTTTTTATATCATAGGTAGAGGATGCCAGCAAACTGTCAACTCTTAAGCTTTCAACCGGTTAACTTTGTTGGAAGCTGTTGACATTTGTAGAAGGCCCACTTAATGATTAGTCATCTGTAATTTACCTACACAACGACCACCAACTGGTCTTGTGTTTAGGCGAAGCAAGGTTTAATGGGGTTCCCAGGAATTACTACGTGTACAAATCAGGAAGTTCACGTAGTCGAGTCCATGGGTGAAACCTTTCGAGATAAGACAGTCCACTTTAAAAACCTAAGTTCTCCCAGACCCCGTAATTAGATGATCAGAGCAAGAGCTAAAGAAACTACTAAAGGTTCATCTAGATTTAGATCTCGTGATTGGTACCAGGAGTAGATGAAGCTCGAGGCAAGTGGCTGCACTTCACAGAAAAAAATAAGATTCGAAACAAAGTACAATGATCCGCATGCATCGATGGTACATGACGCTGCAAGGTGGGCTAAATAATATAAAAAGTGATTATTTAAAGTCAATTAAGCACCGTATGTTGAGTGTTAATGAAGCTTGGATCACTGAAGCTGGAATTGGGGGGTGCATGTCTTGAGAAATGTAGTAAATTTAACAAAAAACTAAATGAATAAAATCGAAATTGAAAATTTCCTAAAGATATTTGAAAGTAAGGTCTAATATCACATAATTAGTGAGGAGATTTGAGAATGCGATAAATAACCTTCAGAGTTTTTCTGACTCACTAAGAGGGCATTTTGATTTCTTGGCAGAATGCGAAGAAAAGCGAGGCCGAATTTGGATGGAACCAAACAGTCGCAATTTAGTGTGGAGGCGAGGGAACGGGGAACCTAAGCACAAAGCGTGTACCCATAAAAGATCTCCTGCGCATAGAAACAGCAAGTTAGGAAGGAAGAATCTGAAACAAAATAAAAATTTGAAGAAGAAAGCAATAGGTAGTGGAAAACATAACAGCTCTGAACAAAAAAAAAGACGGTACGTAACGAAACAAAAACTCAATTTTCACAAAAAGAGGGCCAACGAAATCCTCAGCTTAGTCTCGCACATTTTCTGGCTGGGAGCGCAAATTGTCATAGATGAAACAGTTGTGACCCTCTGAAGGGATGAGAATAAAAATCCATCATTGTTTTTCAAGAGAGTTTTAGCCTCCCTTAACCACGACAAAGATGTTCCAAGAGAAGAAGAAAGAAGGCACCATTTAGTATGGAGTTGAGGGAACGCGGAATCTATGCGCAAGGTACACAGAAACAATGAACAAAGAAAGAAGTTCATGCAACAAGAAAAAGTTGAAGAAGAAAGTAGTAGGTGCTGAAAAACAGGACAGCAGTGAACCGAAAAAAGATGGTCCGTAACAAAACAAAACCTATTCCATTTCAACAAAAAAGAGGCCTACCTAACGTTTAGCTCGGGCCCTCACATAGTCCCCCTGGGAGCGCTAATTCCCATAGATACAATAGTTGTATCTCCCTGAAGGGAGAATAAAAATACAATTTAATTAAAGAAAATTCAAAAGGCAGAAATGGGAGCTTTAGAACCGCGTATGATTTATCTGCAGATGGAGGGATCGAACTTTGAAGTACTCGTTGCAAACATAATTGAAGTTAACGATCCCCAAGTGACACTACGAGCACCAGAAATTGGGATATAAAATCCAGTGGGAATTCACGCTTGCTTTACCTTCAAAATGTAGTGATGCAATACGTGCTAACGAACTCATTGCGAATATAGAACAAAAATTAATGAGAATTTGAGAACACGCACCGTGAAATTGGGTAACGTGATACGACATGGATGGTGAAAATCTTCACCAGCGATTATTTAATGAAATTAACGGATGTTACACTTGAGGGCGAATGATAATTATTGTACGTCAATTAAACTGTTGACACAAAGACTTCTGTGGTTAATTTTCCAGGAGTAGTTCTCCGATCACACGATTGCTTTAAGACATAGTTTGATAAAAATTTACTAGTTTAATGTTGTTTGATTCCATTACGCTAAGAAGCGATAAAATATCCTCGTACTTCGTATCTGAAGTTTGGACTTTTTACTCAATCAAATTTGGCTCTTATTGAATTTATGCTCTAAAGAAACTCAATATTTATATGCGGTAGTAACTTTGTTGCATGTTGAATTAAGCACATGTCAATGAAAGAAATTAGCGCATGACTTTCCCATAAAGTGAAGGTTATCACCACAGATAAAACTTCAAGAACGTAAAACGACAGCGGAATGAAGCCAACGGTATGCAGATTAGGCAGGGGAGTATCACGAATAATTTTTATTTACAGATTCTTGTTAGCAAGTGCGCGAGCGCAAAATCGAGTACCACTGCTTTTCAATTACTTTGATGATTTATGCATTTAATTGAAGATTTGCTCCTCACCCTCAGCTGTGTGCGCCACCTCCCCCCTAACTTGGCTGGCGCCAGAGCTCCAAGCACCGTGACACATCTGTAGTAAAAATTATTCAACGCACGGTCGATAGGCCCCGTTCTGCTGATTATTTATTTTGAACAATTCACCAAGGACTTTGTTCGTACAATCAGTACAAATACATAGCATTAATAAACCATGGAAGCCGTCGAACAGCACCACGAAAAAAAATAGGTCTTCCAGCTGAACATGGGCTAAGAATGAATGTTTGGAACTTTGGATTCAACAAATTGAAGGTGCTCCCCGACCTGAAGTCATGCATTGAGAGTGATGGGAGAGCAACGCCGATACATTCATCATATATATCTACAAATGACTTTTGTTGTGCCGTTTTGGTACAAAGTTGCTAGTGTGGATTGTACGAGTCAGTGCACGTCCTGCGTTGGCCAGGTACTAGAAGAGCTTAGGTTTTGTTCACGATGCGATAACAGGGGAGCGAGAACACGACGTCCATTTGTTTGTAAGGATCGCTTCCTTAAGAAGGCCATTGTCTTCTGGATGAGAAAAAATTCTTCGGTGAATTGTTCGTTACTATTATTCTTTTAGTTTTAGAATCCCTAGACACAACGAACCCGATCTCGAGAGAGTGAAATGAAGGGACCGTCTAGTATGAACTACAGAAAACAGGGAATCTAAGCACTAGGTTGTCCACATAAAATACTTCGCGCATAGAAGCATTAAGTTGTGAAAGAAAAGACAAAGATTAGATGGAGATTTAGGCATGAAAACTGGAAGGTGCAAAGTAGGAACGAAAGATTGAAGTCCTGAAAGCCTGTCTGACGTAACTATAGATGCTCTGAGGTAACTTAACAGTACTCTCCTTGCAAAGGCCAGGCCCCATAGCATAGATTAGATAAATTTACACATATCCTATGCCCCCAAGAGAGGATAAATTAATTATAACTTTATTTGATAAATTTATCCAGTAGATATAATTTAAAGTAAAAGAAAAGATATAAGAAGCAAACAACAATAATTAGAAAACTCGTTCGTCAATGTTTAAGAGCGTTTGCAACGCAAGCTCCCTTGTGCTCAAGTTACGATCTCTTAAAGCCACGCTGTCGACATCTGGAGATCATATTCTCACCTCACAGACCTCTTTTTGTTTTCGGGGAGAAAACTGTCGCATGATTTAGTTTGCAGTTCTTTTGCTACTTCCTCAATAACGAAACCTAATGCCATGAAAATGTTGACTTCGATACACATTTTCGTATTTCGCACAATGAATCATGGCAAAAAAGTGCTGCCTTGTAACCTTAACCCGACAACTTGATTGGAACAGTAATTTGCTGTGCATCGCATTCGGCAGCGCCACAACCTTGCAAATGTTGGCGTGTCCTTTACAAATCCGTCTATAGCGTATTGATGAAGTAACTGAACCCAAAATGGCATTGTGTCATTTAATAAAATTTAAATAAAAATTAGAAGAGCAAAACTTAGATCTTGGGCATGGTATACAATGGACTGGAGGTAGATCTCTGAAATTCCTGCCGCACCTTACATCCATCGATTTTTTTTTTTACCGTACATGATTATGCTCGGTTGTAAGTTGACCATTTTCTATCTAGATGTCCAAGCCTTGGTATATGTGTCTTTTAATATTGTCAATCGAGACAATATGAAACACAACGAAGACGTTCAAAGGGAGTTAGGATGAAGATACCACTTAGTATGGAATTTAATTAAGGGAACGCGTAATCTATGCTCAAGTTGTGTTCCCGCACAGAATCCTCTGCGCATAGATACAATAAATTAATAAGGAAGGTTAGGAAACAAGAAAAAAGTTGAAGAATACAAAATGTGCTGAAAAACAGGATACCCATCGATGGTTCTTAACCAAACAAAAACGATGGTTCTTAACAAAACAAAAGCGCACTTTCTTTCAACAGATGGTAGACCTACCTAACTCTCAGCTTGGGACCTAACATTTTCCTCTGGGAGTGCTAACTCCCATAGATACAAAAGTTGCATCATCCTGAGGGGCATTTTTTGAGTAGTGGAACTGTGTTGCTAAATAGGAATTTTTCTGGCAGAAATTAAAAAATATAGCATTTTCTTAGCTGGCATTAAAAAATTGAGACTACTTAACACATTTGACAATTTAGCAGAGACGCTAAACGATGAGTGATTTCAGTCTTAATTTGACACTATAAAAGCAAAATTTCATCATTTTGGTCAGCAGTTCAAGCTGGGAACCCTGACGTGACGTCATTGGCTGGACCACGCGCAAAACTAAGCGCGCCTCCAGCGCCAGAGCGATGTTTGAACTAGGCACCGTATGGGGGGGACTTGAGGCATTTCTTTGATGCTTGAAGTGGGCACTGTGTGTGGGGACTTGAGTCATTTCTATGATGCTTGAAGTGGGGACTTGAGTCATTTCTATGATGCTTGAAGTGGGCACTGTGTGTGGGGACTTGAGGCATTTCTATGATGCTTGAAGTGGGCACTGTGTGTGGGGACTTGAGGCATTTTTATGATGCTTGAAGTGGGCACTGTGTGTGGGGACTCGAAGCATTGTTTTGTTTGTTTACGGAAGCTGTGCAAATGCTTCAACCGAAAAATATCAATTTAGGATGAATGGAATAATGTTGAAAAGTATTAATGCACACTTCAATTACGTACTCAATTGTTGTCATTATTGTTAGTTCGTGCTTGAAGTGGTTACGAATAGCCGGCACGCATACGTGAACGGTCGGGCTAACGTGAATGATGCATGCACTTTGCAAACGTTACTGGTCAAAAAAATCGTGTGATTTTATAACACTTTACATATCATCATGGGGCGTACTGATCAAGGAATCGCTGAGAAAATCTAAATTTGCATTTAATGTGTTCATGAACTGTTTTAATAGTTTAATGATGGTTAGCCCCGCGCCGCAAATAATTCCAAATATAAGGACCAAGAAGTGCGCGGGAAATGTTTCTATACTATGGGCACCATGCTGGATCTCATCAAGTTCATTCGCAACTGAAGACGATACGACCACGGTCTAAACGAGATAACTCTTCACTTACATTGCCGAAATCATTACTAAAACATAACCATAAGTTGAATGAGGAGCTGGTGCGCAGTGCATCGAGTGAAGCCCCACGTCAGGATTTTGACCCACTGCTCTCCGCAGGACCGGTCACTCACCTGCCAAAAAGTCAAGCTTTAGAAATAGGAAGAATAGGCAATGTCATAAAAAATACTGTTAATCTTAAAGCACTCAAGTGTTAGTCTCTGGCAAGAAAATTTCATTTGCTTTACGTATATTTTGAAACTGGGAGCAATTATATTGAAATGAATTTCGCAGGGATTCAGTTTACGACTAATTAATTCTACAATTTTAGCACATCCGATGCTTTAAATGACCACTGGAGATATGAATGGAGCTTTTCAATGTTATGAAGCTGAGAAAAGCATCTCTCCTAGTTCATTAGTATAAGAGTTAACTCGAAATCAACGAACGCTCAGCAACACAACAAGATTGTGGCCAGACTACCATGCCGGGTATCGTCAACACAATCTCAGACTCTAGCAACTGTTTCCAAAGCACACCGCCTGGTGATATCCAGAGATAAGCCATGAAGAAGAAAAAGATTTTTAAAGTAGAGCAAAGCCAATAGTTAAAGTTGAATATAATATTGGTGTACACGAATGCACTGCTTCAAAAATTTGTTGTTTTAACGTACTACTTTGAAACTGCGTGTAGACAGTCCCTTACACTTGACCAACCAATTTTTGATGCGTTATTTTTAGTCGCTCAATAGTGAAGAGCTGGCGCCTAGAACCAATGTGGTGGAAACATCATCAATACTTTCAAGAACTTATAATGTATAAATTACACTTTTGAACATGCACGTTTTTGTATAGTAATAATTTCTGGTAAAGTCCTAACTTAGTATAAAAACTTTTGCAAAGAGTTTCTTAGGTCCTAACATCTTGGCACGTTGCAGCAAACCTAAATGTTGCGAAGATATAGAACGAAACAACAGGCACGAAACATATAATGTACCTCAGCGGGATACAGTTTCAGTTCGAAGTTTAGAATAAGATAAAAAAATCAAGGTGTACTCACACAGCGAATGTTTCACATCCATTTTTCCAGCTGGCAAACGCTCACATATGACCACCCGTACGTACTCAAGTACTCCATAAAAAAGACAAAACCAATAGAATACCTTACCGTTCCTGTGTACAATCCTGAAGATTATGATCCCGTGAGACGCAGGCACGTCAAGTTAGAGCGAAAGAGACTCACCTGTCTGCCGGTGCCACCCGAATCGTCGAGTCTATTTTCCTTGTTCCTGGCACGCTTTTCCCTGCGTTTCCTGAGGCTTTTCCTGACCGTACTGCGCGGGTTCATCGCTTTCGTGACGAGACTGGTCTTCTTGTGGGGACCGGGAGCTGCGTGGTTGAGGCGGCTGAAGTCCGGTGCGCTGGGCGGCGCTGGTGCAGGTGTGGCGGCGGGGGCGCTGGAGCCTCCCATGTTCAGGGGCTCTAGGTGCGACGACTGGGCGCCCATCGCTCACCCCGAGTGCGCTTTGGCCACGTGACACGAGCGAGATGGCACTATAGTTGTGACGGGTTTTGAGAGTCAACTTTTCGTAATATCACAGTTTTGTCAATAAAATCGATTCATGAAGATGAGGAAACAGGAAATCTTTTCTTATGTGCGATACTTATTGATTCTCCAAGGGAAGATTGAAATCACTAGGAGAGCAGTAGGACGGAGATCGAGAGTTCCAACACAGAAAGGTTCACAAGAACACTCTGCCGAACACTTATGGCTTCAATGAACACTACAACGTAGCTACACAGTAATAAATACGATCACATAAGAAGAATAAAAACTAATGCATACACGTTCGGATTCAATAGAATAAAACTACGAACACAAAATTGTAAGAAGTAGAAAAGTAAAAAAAAATCTGCAAGAAAAAGAGTAGCTCAGAGTGAGACCAGTTGCTGGAGCTCATTGAAAACGCGTACTTCCTGAATGCACTTTAGTTCTTGGGAAAAACAGGTCACAGCCTCGGCATGCGCTGCACTTCGTCACAACTGCAACGACTTTACGAGGCCCATTTAACGCGCGCACAATCCTGGCGTAACACTGGGATTAACTTGAGAGCCGTGGCATTGCATCGAGTCTGTACATTGCACTCAAGTGCAACAGGATTAGTATACGAGAAACGAATGTTCAAAAACAGGGTCTTATTAGACCATAGTCACACGAGGACATCGGTGCAGTAGTAAAAACTACCACAAAAATTGCCAAAAATTAGAAAACTCTTTATATTATACTACTGCGATACTAAGAAAAAAGGGGAAGTAATAGAGCAAAAAATAATTAACATTTTCTTGAAAACTGAATTTCCAGCATAGGGTTTCTACTTCAAACGAAATCAAGTAATGGACAAACGAACACAGCTGAGTAAACTACCACGAAAAATAAGCCACTTATCAATTTCTGGCATAGCACGAAGTAAAGGCATGATGTTTAGACCCTTTGCTTTAGACTGCATTACGACACGCAGCCAGTGAGGATTTAACAGGGGTATTCCGATGAAAATCCAGTGCAAGATTATCTAGCCCTGCCTGCTCAGAAATTAATACTTTACCTTCCGATTCACAGGAGTAATGTAGAACAGAAACATCAGTTGAAAAACTCTTACAAGCAGAAAGTTGGCTCAGACGCTATTGCTGCTGCGGTGCATCTTTGTCATCTTATAGAGAACAAATGCGACAAAGAAGACAAAAAAAATACTAACTTAAACCACTGAAGCTTTTAACACACGTTGATTTCTTGCATCTACGTAACAGGACTCAAAATAAGGTAGCTCAACATGCATTGTTACATACGAGCTAGGGCACACAACACGACACCGGTAAATGAGAGACTTTTTGCCCTGAATTAACTACCCAAATTATAATAGCAATATCCCAAGGAGCCAACAAAAATTAATCCAAAAATAAAAAAGGTTTACAAATTATCCAGTAAAAATCAAGCGATCTATACGTTCACATCTTCAATTTTTCAAGCACACTCGTAACTTCTACTCCGACAGGCATTAAGAGTCTTCATTTTAAGAGTTTTAAGAGGTAGGGAGGAACAAGGCAGAAGTGCGACCATGGAAGGCGGTGAGCACCAGGGGAGCGCGTGACGGCACATCAGCACAAAGCTCTACTAGGCCACAGGCTCGGAAGCAGTGCAACGCTCACAACACTTCGCTGTTAAAGGTCGTTAGCAGCGCCATTACGCCGCACGGCCCATATTACAATCGCCACGAGAGTAACGGTAGCGTAGCATTCGAGTTTTGCTGCATGCTATCAGATCGCAGTAGCATGATACTAGAATTTGATAACAGGAGTTTATTACAGCTGCATAAATTACAGTTTTTATGATATCGATGGAGTGATCGTGTGCAACAAAAGTTTGAGCCTCCCCAACAGCAACCAAGGCGTTTCCAAGAAAAGAAGAAGGAAAGCACCATTAAGTGTGAAATAAAAACTGGGAATCTACGCACTTGACGTGTCTCCACATTATAAGCAAAGAAACAGCGAAGTTGAAAGAAGTTTATGAAACAAGATAGAAGATGAAGAATAAAGTAATAAGAGTAGAAAAAAGGATAACAACTAATCCAGAAAAGATTGTCCGTTATAAAACAAAAGCATTCTATATGAAAAGAAGGAAGGCCTACTAAACTTTCAGCTCGAGACCTCACATCTACCAACCTCGCGTCAAATAAAGTTATTTGACTGCGGCAACTAAATATTAAGTTCAACACAAAACTCAAATTTAAAGTCGATTGTAGTAAACAATTTTGAAAATACCAAACATGAACTGGATCATGCCTTCTTTCAGCTTCGATTAAGTATTTATGAAAATTGAGTTTGCGACCATTGGTCGGTCAGCAGCATTATAAAATTACCTCCGTGTACCACCGGTGGCGCACGTCGCAGTAAAAGTGTTTAGATTTTTGGGTCCGAATACACTTCAACAATGACTCCATAAGCGGACGTACAACTTTTTAGACATAAAAATACTCATTAATGCGAGTTCAAACACTCTCAGCAGTCGATGAAGGCGACAAACACAGGCTACTTAGTCCAAGAGGTAACCCAACAAACAATCCAATTTATGAACACTTGGGTGCAGTGCGAGCCATAGAGATATCATGCAAAAGCAAGAGAAACGAAAAGTCACACAGGAAAAGGATTTTTAATCAGCTGTCGCTATTTTTGACTACCAATACCTTACTTTTAGAAGCGATAGTAAACCCGAATTAGTAAGCCACACGAGTACGATAACTGAAAAACCGACATCGTCAGAGGTATGAGACACATCTCATCATTTTCACTGGGAGGGTGCAACAGTTATAATAATTTGAACATAAACTCCCCAGTCCAACTTTTTCGCCGGAGCATGCATGTTTTTCGCCGCCTAAGCGATTTAACCCCTTGGGCGGCGAAAAACACGCATGCAGGCGGCGAGAAAGTTAGACTGGATCAAGAACCAAAGAGCTCAGCAGCGTAAGGCAAATAGCTGTGCCGCTGATAGAAGAGGAAGTTTTGAGCTAGAGTTTATGGTGCACAGGGAGATCAGAAAATTTCTGCACGCTCGTATTGTAGATAGAAATACCAAACCAATTCACATTAAAAAAGGAGATTTAACTCACGTGGGTAATTTTTTTCGGTTTCTTTGCACCACTCTTGGTGCGGTTTAAATCCTCTGACCCATCTCGGTTACCTCACGCAGTGAAGCGAGTCCTAAATAACTAATTAAGTGCCCAGTACCACAGGCCTGAGTAGGAACATAGTTAGAGGCAGGATGCCAGAAAATGGAGAACTGAAAACTCGAGGCAAAAAATACCGATGGCAGTACAAATTATTTCGTCCGCGGAAGAGGGTCTCTCTTTACTATTATTCAAAGAGAATTTACCAACAATTTCTTGCCTATTCATAATGATAGAATGCAAAGATATTAAGGTACCATAAATACATTTGAATGTTTTCAATTGACACTTTTCAAGGTTTATCTATGTTCTCTATTCCAATCCCTCACGTTGAAAAGAACTTTCAGAAGCAAGAATTCGTTTAGTGTATGAACTTGCATTAAAGGACGATACGAGAAGCGGTTGTAACTCAAAAAGATTTTCATTATGATTATAAAAGAACACATGGCAAATGCTAACTTTCATTGCCATTTTTCTCAGAATGAAAGCCCACATTCATGCAAAGCGTATGGCCAGACCCTTGTCATCCGAATATGTTGCGCGATAAAGCTTTATCTTATCATTAGAAGTCTGAGATTATCGAGTCATGTCGCACTTTCCTTATATTTTCTCGACTTGGAGAAATGCCACATCCGCTGAGCGTATATATACTTCCGTACTGCTAACCTTCAATTCTTAAGCTATGACAATAAAACAGATGTATGCATGTGGAGGTGAAGACATACGTTGCTACAGAAGTAAATCTGATAAGCCCCGAAAGCAGTAGCCTGAAATCCATTAATACGACTAACTTCCCGTGGGAAAATCTGGGTAACTATAATAAACAGTGCTTGACTACCGTCAACACCCAAGTTCGTACGGTGCACTTATATCTTTTCGCAAACCAATCAACACA
>JACJUY010001895.1:34677-46203 GCA_014220935.1 Platorchestia sp. MABIK | reverse complement strand
GCTGTCAGTATGACTTCCTCATATGAGGGAGTAGATTTTCATTCCTAGCAACAGATGATTCTTTTTATTACTTCTCAGTAGTTTATTTTGTGCGTTGTTGAGATTGAGATGTCAGAACACGTCTTAAGATTTTAAATGCACCTAAAAGTACTGACTTTTAATCTCTATTCCACCAGCTATGTTTTGGTGCATGGCATACCGAGCGCAACTCACACTGACAATGGGAGCGAATATAAATCCAGATCACGAACTCAAAAGTCAGTTCTGTTATCTATAACAGATGCTTAGAAAAGTTTAATAAACTTTAAAGAAACACCCTCGACTTCTGAAGACTTCAGTTTGAGAGCTAAAAAGACTTCAAATATTTACCATTTTGATTTTCTACTTTTCAAAAGCTTTAAAGGAACCCAATTACCCCTTGTGATTGTTTTTATCTGATCTCTTCTAGGCATGTGCATAAGAACTGAAAACCCACGCGGACCCGAACAAATCCCACCAGAACCAAAAAATCCATGTGGACTAAAAATCGTTGTAAAATACTTGGCTGTGATGACTAACAGCTTTTAAGTAGTGAATTTATTCAGCCCTTTCTCCTGAGGTGGAAAATTTTGCCCATTCTCGTATTGAGCTCGAATCGTAGAAACCTAAAACGCTGTTCTGAATTATACTGTTAATTTTAGCAGATGAAGCCGATGTGTTTCTCTCGCTCTCATGCTGAATAAACAAACAAAAATGTAAGAATCACCTATGAAATTGGGTGTAAAGCAAGGCATGAGATGCTAGTAAGTTTGAAGAAAATAGTCATAATTCAAACGTAAAATACGCTTATTAACAATTCACGACCTTGAATTTCCAATCGTTCACTCAAACAGTGTCTTAGCTTCATAGTTAAAAAGAACCACCTTGCATAAACTTGTAGAGATTACTGTAGTTAAAAAATACAGAAGGAATTCTTATACCAATTCATTAAAGAATCATCACTAAATTTTTGACTCAACGATAACTATGGAGTATATCACCGAAAAGTTCTTTCCAGTATTTTTCACAAATTAACGGCCATCACACTTTCATATTTAAATTAATTTTTTTCAAGGTTGTTGTTACAAACTTCAGCCGACATCGGGAAGCTTTTTTCTAGATCCTTAGTTAATTGAACTTAATAATTAAAATATCGGAACCAATTTTTCGTTCGGCAATGCGAGATTTACTAGTACAAACGCGAGAAAGAGCCCATCCAGGCAGCTCGTTGAAAAATAACGCAGGCATGTCCTCGGAACACTCGAGAACAAATGAGACACTTGTTGTGCTTCAGGTTTGTTACATGGCTCCGGAATTTGATGCGTTTCGCCTCTGTAGTGTGGAGGTCAATTTTGTTATTAAAAGAATGAATGACTTCAAATTGTTTTTAATGACATTACAGGTTAGGGCGCTTATGTTATGATCCCAGTATTAGTGCTCGTGTAAACTAATTGCAATGTACCTATGCTTCCTTAGTCTCGCTTCGAGTGTATTTGTAGTGAAAACAATGTAGGTTGTACTAGTGATATATCCTCTGTATTATTGAATGGGCACACATCTCTACTCGGCGAGAGTTTGGACACCTTTGTGAGAGTCAATAAATATGAGGATGTTATAAATGCCTCGCAGAATAGTTGATGAGCAACTGATTGTTTCATGGAACTTTGGCTTAAGAAATTACTTTAGCAGGGAATGAAGCAGTTTACTGCCTTCGTTGAAAGTTGAAAGGTTAGATGACTGAAAATAGTACACGATATCATTCAAACAAGGGGAAAAATTTTGGTAAAAATTCTATGCCAAATAGTTTCTTAATTAATATTTTATACATTTTTCACGACCATCTCGATGTATTAAATATTAATAAAGACCCGTTCGAGCTCTACCAAATCAGTGTGGGTTGAATCCTAATCATCAAAAGATAAGACAGTTCATGAAAACAAATTTTGTTTGCAAATTTTTAACACGACAGATCAAGAGAATCGTGAGACTAGGGTTTGCATCCCGGGATCCCGAATGATTTGGGGCTGAAATTTCCCGGTCCGGGAGTTCCCGGGATTCTAAATAGCATGCACATTTCAATATATTAGTGAGAAAATACCTTAAAATCATGCTGTTTCCCAGGAATTCCAGGGACTCTGAATAATATGCATATTTCAAGATTTCTGTTAGAAAATAACTTAAAATCATTCTGTTTAATATGATTAATTACTTAGAGAGCTCAAGATAGGACTTTAGTGTTTCAATATTATTGCAATTTACATCACTATACAGTGAAGTGTAAACTGTCTCATAATTTAGTTCAACTATTTCATCAGCATATATTTTGTGGTTTGGTTTTGCATGTAATAAAGTAGCCTGTAATAGAGACGATGGCAACGGCTGATGTAGAAACTAAAGCCTTTGTGTGGCGATACAATGTTAGATTCTACTGGAGAAAGTGCGAAGTATGTAAAGTGCGGCAAGAGTTTACTTTGCATAGGCTGGTCTACCAGTGGTTTGTTACGTCGCCTAAAGAGTAAACACAGCATAGTGAAGCCTGAAACTGTAAACATAGTTGCATCAACTAATAGCCCAGAAAACAGAATTTGTATTGGAACAAAGCGCCCTCATGCAAGGGAGAGCATTAGTGAAAGCGCTAAACCTTAACAAACAAAAATAACAATTTTCGTAAAGGTGCATCAAAGTACTCCGGAAGAAAAAGTGACCAAGCTTGTAGCGGTTGATGGCGTGTCAGTAAATACAGTTACATAGAGTGAATTCATGAAGGAATGCTTCTCAGATAAAGGGTTTTCGCTCCATAAATCGTCAAATACTGCGATGAGCATGGGCAACAAATTCCAAAAGTATAGATGTAAAATGTGGAGAAATCCCGGGATCCCGGGATTGTCTTCCTGGAATTCCGGGAATCCGGAATTTTCATTTTGTACCAGGATTGCAAACCCTACATAAGACGTATATTGGTACCAAGACTATTTGGTATGGTGAAGGCACTTACTTGCATCTCAATTTCCGAGTTGATTAGTAGTATAATTCCTAGAAATTCAAACTCTTTGCCAGTCATATCCTTGAATATAAGTATAAGAACCGAGTTTTTCTGAAACCTATGGACAAAAATCAGGCGTGGGCAATCGAATTTATAGCCGGAAAAATGTCTTCAACATATCTAATAAAGAACAACAAATTTGCACTCAAATGAGGTTTGAAAACCAATTCTTTTAAAATTAAACTGATGTCAACGTTCATGTGATTCTCAATGTGCAAATAGATCCCCAAGCAATGTGGGTTCCCTACATACAATGTCACGTGGAAACCACATGGTTAGTTGCTGGTTTCGTGGATTTCAGCTGGCAAAATGGATTTGCCACTGAATATACTCATCATAACCATATTAGTACACTGCATGCAGGATTTGATACGTGGCGGCCACGTGGGATTTCCTATTAGCGACCACATTGGCTTTAAATGAATTTTTCCACATGGATGGCACGTGTGTTTGCAACGTACATACTTGATTTTGAATGGCTATAAAAACATTGTATACGTAGAATAAAATTGCTGTTATTCCTTTTTTTGATAAAGTAGAAAAAATACTTTTCAGAGTACATATTAAATACTGCATTTATAACCAATTAATTACCCGCCTACACGTTGATTAGTCCCAAATTTAACTGCTATTTGCTTCTGGGTTCAAAATATGTACAGTATTATTTGTAGTATCCAGGATCAAGCTGAGATAAAAGAAATTCCGTGTGCTGTAAAATTTAACATTCGCCTTTTCAAAACTTAGTTGTGTCTTATTCATTTGCAATGCTCAATTTTAACATTTGTAATAATTAATAAGGTTATCATGGCCTGCGAAATATATGCTGATAATCTCATTGAATAAGAAATTGTGATAATTGAATTCTTTATATGCGTGAAGTACCATTTCAAAAGCATTCGTTTGATATTACTAGAGTGCAGAACACACCAATAAATAAAATGATACACACACGTGTAACTATTTGGATATGTTTTGACGTTCCGATTTCGAGAGCATGCGCATCTGGCAGCTGTTCAGACTTGATTTCACGGATCCCCCTCCCCTGCCCCTCCTCTCAGACGCTTTGCCGCCATGGTTCAACTTGCGTGTTCCGTCACTCGTGAGTCATGACCGTTACTTAGTTCAGCTCGAGATGTGATCAGTGTCAAATGTGCTCTAAATTCCAAGGGACGTCATTCAATTCACTGTATTAGTGAATCTTAGTGAATGAAAGGGATAATAAATGAGACAAGCTTTACACTGTCGATATTGGAGACATTAAATCTGAGCATAGTTCTGATGCGCTGCTGGTTAAGACGATATAGCTGGTAAATTACGTTCCATTACTTGCTGTTGAACTGTAGCTAATTTCGGTCATTAACAACATCTGATTTTAATACAATTTTGTTTCTCACACGCACTCCGTTGTGATGGGAAGTGATAAGTTACTGGAAATCGTGTAAGATTATTATCCAGAGTTTTAATTCTTATACATGTGGAAGCCCCTTTCGATGGTAAGATGACTAAGCTATTTCTCCATTTTCGCTGAAAGAATATTATAGCTTAGAAGTCAAATTGTTGTACCAAACTAGTCATAAATGAAATAGTATTTTTGAACGTTTTTTCTCAAACGTTTACTGTGGTATTTGAACTAGAATATATATATATACCTAAGCATTTTAACTGGAAAAAATGAGAAATCCATCAGTACAATTATTTGCCTTGTAAAAATTTATTTCTTATATCCTGTTTCGTAATTTACTTCGTTGACCCTTTTTTTGAGGGTTTATCAGTCTTCACAATATGGATGGGATTTGTTAGTATAATAATTCATTTTGTCAATGTTTTGCCTTGATGCAATAGAAATGTATAAAGAACAAATTTACACCTTCAAATGCATATCCATGTATCAACAACTATTAAATATAAATTTGAATGTATTGGAAGTGAGTTGTTAGGAAATGTTGATGCATTTGAAAGTTAAATTCATTCTTCATAGTACATTTACATATAATCACGATGTTTCAAATTTGAAAGTTGAAGTTTGCGCTGCAATCATGTTAAAGGAATTTAATTTGCTTGCTTCTAAGAAAAATTTCCAAAATCCACGAACGAACAATCCAGCTAGTACGATTTCTTGATTTTGAATGATGAAGTTTGCGCTGCCATTTTATTATAGGAATTTGATTTGCTTCAATAAAATAGTTACAATTCATAACTGAACAATTCATCTAGTATAATGATTTTCTGAGTTTGAATATTGAAGTTCGCTGCCATAGTAAAAGTGGACTTTAATTTTTTCTAAAAATCGTTGTAAAATTAAACAAAAAATTACTGCCTGACGGCTAGTTTTTACCATTTCAAATTAATTTGGCGGATATCTGCTTCGAAAAAAAATCGATGAACGCGCTTTTACCACGAATACCTATACCGGGTGTCGCACTAAAATGTCCCCGACTTTTTAATTGATTATATATCTGTTTTAAATTAGCACATTTAAATTGTCTTTTTTAACAATGTAGTAAATTTTCTTTCCTATTCGAATAATGTAAGTTTTTTAAAATCGTTCAATAAACATTTTCCAGTGATCGATTTACTAACGATCAAAGAATTTTCATCGTTTAGAATATGAAGCAACCAAAAACTGTGAAAACGTTAGAAAAGCATTTAATGAAAAATTCCCGGAATGGAACTCCCCCGATAAGAAGACTGTATCGCACAGTTAGAAAATTAAAAAGAAAATTAAATGCTCCTCTAACTTTTTCACAGTTTTTCGTTGCTTCATATTTCAATACGTAGGAAATTCTGTTATCATTAGTGAGCTGCATTTTAGGTGCCTTCAAGTGATGAAATAAGGAAGTAAATAACCTCTCATAGGGCTAAATACTTGGTGGTTTGTAAGATATATCCCTGTGAAATTATTTTCAACAATAGGTATAGAGAAATGAAAGAAGAACACCACCGTTGTTTTCAAAACTTTTCCCTTAAACAATTAGTTTTTCTACCTCTTTCAGAAAATCGATCACTGTGAAGTAGCTATTAAACGATTTTCAAAACTTAAATTATTCGAAAAAGAAACAAAATTTGCTAACCATGTTAATTTGAAGCGGAGATATAATTAATTAAAAAGTCGGGACATTTTTGTGGGACACCCGGTAGAGCGTGGTATAAGTTATGCCATGGAGGGTTCATAGTTTTCGTTCTTTGAAAGTCTTAATTCTAGGAGAATTCAATTTTTGAATTTCTCATATTACAAGTCAATAAGTACAAAGAAAATTAGAAATGTTTGAATAATGGAATTATTCAATACATCTTAGCCTGGCCAATAACCTACATTTTACACTCATGAAAAAATATCTCATTTCGCAAGTTGCTCCGAGATCGATGGTTGAAGTTTCATTCCGAATGCATGTACGCCTTTATGAATTCACAGCCTAGGGACATAAATATGAGTATAATACTTGTATATATGTCACTAAAACACGCTACAACGAGTGGTGGAGGCTGCCATGAAACCCTATGAGAACCGAGATGCCATTCCTTTCGCCACTAATTACCGTTCCGGCTGATAAATGACTTCAAAGTAAATTGCGCAACATTTGCGATAAGGTTACATAAAATAACCATATATGGTATCAACGATTAGTGCGGGATGAGAATTACATTTTGGGGGGACGTGTTCTAATTTTCGATTGCAAACAGGTCATCTGCTCCAAGACATGACAATGCAACGGCACCGTCACACCGGAGCGACCAACGAACTTTGATAACCACAGGGAAACGGTGTATAATACACGTTGGTAGAATCCATGGTAAGTCTGCTTAATTTATAGATAGGATCCATGCGCAATTACCACATGGATCCTAGCTGGCAGAAGCGAGGGATTGCCACGAGGCATGTGGTTTCCATGTAGGAGCCACATCCTCTACACGTGTCCTAACCATGTGGGTACCAGGTGGGGCCACTTTCCAAAAGTCCATGTGTTTTCCACATTGCATGGGCAGGTAGAACCCATATGGCAAACATGGACAATCCATGTCGTCCCCATGTGGCTTCCACGTGACCTTGTATGTAGCGTTCCAATTAGAAAGCCTGCCGAGAAGTTTTCAATTTGAATAAATGATTAGTCATTATTTAGCGTAAAATGATTCTCTAGTTAAAGGTAACTATAAAGAGCATCAGTATACAGTATGGGTTAAGTAATCGGTTTTTCCACATATTAATGATGTTTTCTGATGAGCTATAATTAAGAATTTAAAAACTAAGAATACAGCACGGATAGGTATCATATTTAATAGAATTTATGAAGCTTAATTTTAAATATCTGAGTTAGTAAATTTTAAACGTTTCGGAGACCAGCTCCATCTTCAGTAAGTTTGAAAAAATAAAAACCAAAATTGGTTAGTTCGTGAAAGTTATCAGTAGGAAAAAAAATCTGTACAAAAATTTCTAGAGGAAATGAACTATGAGCATTATTTAAAAGCGGCTTCTCTTTTGCAATGTGAAGGGATTCTAAAATGCGCAAATCTAACTCGTTAGGTGCAGAGCATAAAATAAAAAAAATGGTCCTCGGAAATACGGCTGCTCCACTGTTCGGTATGATCGAAGGCGGATTGATGCATGAGGAGGTTGAGCTAAAGGATTCCCGGTACGAACGCTAACTCCACGGTGCTGGGCGATCCTGACGTAAAAGGGCAGCGTCGTCATGCCGACGTGCCAGACGTACACTGTGCGCAACCAAATTTATATCCAAGGGATGCCCGCATACGCTTAGGAATCCTACCTTTGTACCGAAAGAAAGAACCAACTCGCAGCAGATTCACAGTAATCACATATAATTTTACCGCAGGAAAGTAGTGTTTAAAATGGTTTTCAATATCCCGGGACATCTTGTTCGTAAAATCACCAAAATATGGAAATACACAGTAGAGCTGTGCGAAATGTTATTATTCAAATATTGTTTTTCACATTTCTAGCGCAACTAGGGGAACGAAAATGCACACAGATATGTAAAATTGAATGCCAAACACATCTGCGTCCATAAAAATTTTCAAGTTTCGCAATAGAAAAAACGTCATTGCGCAAACATATAAAATGATTTATATATTTATGCAAAAGCCTACTTCTTCTACAATTTTAAACCAAGAAGCTTGATTTTTGTCTCATTTTATGTGGAAAGACTGTGGCAACTGGAAAGTGAAGGATCATTTTGAATTTCAAACGAGAAAAAATTTATGGATACATTTGTCCAAAAAAATTTCTTTTTCAAAACAGTCCTAGATTTTTCACTTTAAAAATCTAATTTGGAGTTCAAATGAAATTCCGCTTCTCAACGGTGTTTTGTTTTATCGCATCGAATGGGACAAAGAAACGCTTCTACACTGAAAATTGTAGAAGAAGTAGTGTTTTGTGCAAGTGTGTGCATAAATTTAGGCCTGTTTGTATGTTCGCACAATAATTTTTTTTCTTGCTAAAATCAAAAAATTTCATAGACGCAAATGTGTTCAGAGTTCAATTTTATATATCGGTGTGCATTTCCGATTACCTAGATGCAATAGAAATGCAGATACAGAAATTTAAAAAAAAGGAAAGTTTAGAAATGTTTTGGATAAATTTATCAATGAATTTTTTTCTAATTGTAAATTTAAAAATCCAACATTTTTGAGTGCCCACACTCATTCCGCGTCGAATGAGACCTAAATCAGGCGTCTACGTTGAAAATTGTTGGAGTAGTGTTTTGCTCAAATTTATGAATAATTTTATGTGTTCGAAAACACTCAGGTTGATGGAGTTTCAATAGGTTCTGAATTTGGCGTTACGTTCACTGATTGTTATGTGTATATTCAGAGTCAAATCCAACGTCATTTATTAAATACATTGATAACCCTTTCAGAATATGTATCTCTAAGACTCATATATTTCTTATTTAGTCAGTAGGCTACTGAAAAACTCAGTTCTCATATATACAATAGAACAAAAACAAGTAATTGTTTTCAGTTTCTGGATATGAAACTACAAGTCAACTCTAAAGTTTGAACAAAACAAGTATCTATATCAACAAGCTGTGGTACTTATGTATTCTTTGATTCTTTGTTTATCTTACAGAAATGTGAAATAATAACCTCAAATTCCAACGCTGTAAAATGTTGTTTTCATTGGGATTCAACCAACGTTCAATTGAAATCAGGTATCTGTTTTAATAAACACATGTTAGAGCTAGCAATGAAAGCCCTCAGAAGCACGTGGACTATGGAATTTGAAAATTGCAATCAATTACTGTGAGCCTAATTCTTGTTTCATTTTGAATGATATTGTGCCCTACTCTCAGTAGTTTAACCCTTCAGCTCATAGCAGAGCTAATACACTACTAAAATCCATCGTAAAGCAACATCTCAAGGCAATATCTCACGAGCAACTATTTGCATTTCGACTATTTTCTGAGCTAGTTAAAATGTCTTTTCATTTTTCAACTCGGTCGACGGCTTCTGATCTTTTCAGGAGTAGAGTTGTGTACCCGTTCAGAGGTGGAGGCTAACTGTATTTCTACCTTCACGGGCTGCACAACGCTTGCAGTAGAAACGAGATGGAAGCAGCTGATAAGGTTCCAGCTGTAAAGCTGGGATCATTGCTGCAGCGTTCCAACCAATGATACCTTTGAACATCCTTTAAAGTAATTTAATCATCTGACAACGTTACAGAGCTTGGTATCGCCGCGGCCATAAAGATTACGTACGGAGTCTTCAAGTATACATGAAGAACAAAGAGAGCTTTAGTTTTTTCGGTTGTTCCGAAAACACGCCTGCCTCATCTTTCGGAAAGCTGCCCCTCAATCACATTATGCTGCTTCTCGCGTTTACGTTAGAATAGCTCGTGCTGTCGTACGATAAACATGCTTTCCAAACCTTCTATCGATATTTTAATGTTTAAGTTTTTCAAACTGAGAACCTAGCAACAAATTATCGCTGAGGTTCGTAGCGGAAAACTTTAAGAGAATCAAAACATATTCCAATTGTGTGTGATTTCTATTCACGAATTTTTTTAACGAAACCTGATGCTGATGTTCCCCATCCTTAATGCGCAGTCAAAAAAATAGTGTAACTTCACTTTGAACGAAACGATGATTCTTCTTTTTTGATGAATTTACTGTTATATCTCCGATGTTCTTGTTGATAATAAACTAAATAAATAAATAATTTATGAATATTTTTACCTTTTTCTGAATTTCACTGATCCCTATTCTCGAAATAGTGAGTTACAGTACATCTGATGTATGTAAATATATTGCAGGAACGTTTCATGTTTTTCACCATTCTACTTCTTAACATTTTACCTTTTTATTTATACGTTTCTTTTTGTCAATAACTATCCGCCTAAATACTCACTGGGATGATGCCCACTACAGAATTTCATTTTTAATATTTTTAGGGAGCAATTTCCGTATATAGTACATATATGCTTTATTCCATTGGTCCAAATTAAAATCTGCAAAGGAGGTTTCAGGTGGTTTCTTTCTTATGAAAAGTTCAAGATGACATTATACACCTCTTCTGCTAATCCATTTCTAAGACTAACATGTACAAATTCATCGGATTAAATTTTCACACATGTTGCACATTTGAGAAAATCGTCAAAATTATTTATTTTTCGTCAACGTTTTTTCTTATGATTCGTCACATGACTTCCGATAATTTGATTTTTCTCCAATTTGTTTTCTCTGTGAATTGGTAACATCATTAGACACTCGTGCACAGTGCTATTGCAATTGAGCCAAACCTCAATAACTGACTTTAATTGCCGTAAAGTGTTTTTATAATCAAGGGAGTGGTAGGTTTTCATTTTTTATTAGCATGAGCCATATTTCATCCTAGCAAGAGTTGGCATATTGTAATCAAATTCATGCAGAAGATTTATAAATAATTACAACTCCGATAAACCTTAAACAAAAGCAGACACGTATGATAAATTTGTTTTCTCATAACAAAGGAATCTTCTAGGCCACATGTGTATAAGTACTTTTAAAGGCAACTGAAAATGCTAAAAAGCTCACTCAACTAGCATAACTATTCAATATCTCCTTTCGTAATCCCTCGTCATGCAATAAACTCCGTCACTCTCTCGTATCCTATGTTGGGTACGATCATAAACGACGCCAGACACAGAAAATGAAGATTACTTCACTATCTAGAACGTATAACATGACTTTTTTCCAACTCAACAAGCAGTGCTGTGCTTGCTCTGTACAATTTTCATTGGAAATTCTTAATTACGAAGGAATAAAGATTAACTTCAACGGGCATTCAAGTTTTACTCCGGAAAGAGACTAGGTCACGTGGGAAACAGTCCCGTGGTAATGAGCCGTAACAAGCACAGGAACAGGGAACAGGACGAGCTGCAAGAACCACTAGCAGTTCAATGGCAGGTCCGATGTCCGGCTAGGGCTTCGTCCATCCTGCAAAGGCATGAAAACGCGAACTGTTAACGTACG
>JACJUY010001895.1:0-32496 GCA_014220935.1 Platorchestia sp. MABIK | reverse complement strand
ACAAAACGAGGTTCCTTCCCTTTGGGTATTGTAACGAGAACGGAAACCAATTCTTTGGGAGAGACGACTGCGGCGGAGGTGAAGAAGGGTTCTTCAGGCGAAAAAGTGTATCGCCATGCTTCTTCACTAATTCAAATCTTGCCTAACGAACGTGATGATCGTGACAGAGACGGAACTCGTGTCCCTAACAGAGAAGTTTCTACTACAGATGGAGCCGAGCGACCCAAACGTAATGCAGCGGTTGCGGCTCGTGAACGCACCCGTTCCCTGTATGAGAACGGCCTTGCGTAACCTGTATAAAGAATGTACATGGGTTTTCGTTCACTATACTGAATTAGTTAGTTACTTTGTTCGTTTGTTCAGTTGTTTCCTTGTCTTAAACTTTGCTGAAGCCAGCCTTCGCTGGGGGAGTGTGCAGAATACCTGCATTATAGCCTTAAGTACTAGAATTAAAGTAGATTTAAGGAAAAACGGTTGAAGCGGTAGCTTCATTAACTTATAAAATTGAATTCAATAAATTAATTAAATTAACTGCAATTGGAAGGAATCAAAATAAAACAATTTGGGAAAAGTATTCAGCTAATATTTCTTAAATACAGTCCTTTCACACCGCTCCTCTGATTAGCACAGTTGTACCGTACTAGTACCAACTCTCCCTTTCTGCTACTAACTTCTGTGGAAGCTCCTCCTGTTTCCACAGTTCTTCATCAGATCCCGCAGAGAAACCTCATAAACTTACCTTGGTGTTAAAAACCTCATAAACTTACCTTGGTGTTAAAAACCTCATAAACTTACCTTGGTGTTAAAAACCTCATAAACTTACCTTGGTGTTAAAAACCTCAAACTTACCTTGGTGTTAAAAACCTCATAAACTTACCTTGGTGTTAAAAACCTCATAAACTTACCTTGGTGTTAATGCCTTAAACTTATAACTTATAAAACTTAAAAACTTCGGTGGTAAACTTATTTAATTGTGTTATGGTTGATCTCTGGTACAATGTACAATTTTCATTGGAAATTCTTAATTACGAAGGAATAAAGATTAACTTCAACGGGCATTCAAGTTTTACTCCGGAAAGAGACTAGGTCACGTGGGAAACAGTCCCGTGGTAATCAGCCGTAACAAGCACAGGAACAGGGAACAGGACGAGCTGCAAGAACCACTAGCAGTTCAATAGCAGGTCCGATGTCCGGCTAGGGCTTCGTCCATCCTGCGAAGGCATGAAAACGCGAACTGTTAACGTCGTAACGTAATTTCCAGAGATCAACCATAACACAATTAAATAAGTTTACCACCAAAGTTTTTAAGTTTTATAAGTTATAGGTTTAAGGCATTAACACCAAGGTAAGTTTATGAGGTTTTAACTCCAAGTAGAGTTCATAGTTTTAGTTTATCAAGCGGATGTTTTAATTATCATGGGAAGCAGTCACTAAAGGTTCACACCGTCCCCGAACAGCCCATTTGCAACGATGCACTAGACCAACCTCCGAGCGACGTCTGAGTGTTGCCGTCCGCTCTATGATCCCGGCTGCTGGTCCGTCCGTCCTTCCAGCGAAGAGTTTATTTATTCATTTTCATTGAAGATGAATTTACGGTCTTGAAGATGGTAGCGGAATTAACACTTTCGTCGACTGCGCTCCACCAGGCACGCGTAGACAGTTAAGATCCAGCTGAAATTCGGTCGAGACGAAGGGGCAATTTTGCCGTGCGAAATATACCCAGCACATGCGGCTACAACCAAGGTCCAGCGGTCCAGCGAAGCGTCGATCAGTGAATCGAGAGTAGTGTCGATTCCGGGATAGGAAGATATGATGGTTTCTCTGCGGGATCTGATGAAGAACTGTGGAAACCGGAGGAGCTTCCACAGAACAGTTACCTCGCGTTTCTGCATGATACATTCACAACTCCTAACCTGAGAAGAGAATGGTTTCACAAGCTGAAGTATGTCCGCTTTTGGCTCCGGCTTGTACCACAGGATGGATTGCCCTTCCATGAATAATGTTTCTGTGAATGCGAGGTCGCTGTACCGCTCAGGCGTTACGTAGATCACTGTACCGAAAACGTCGTACTCCTGAAAACAATTCAAAAATTCAAACTGCGCAAAAAAAGATTGACTTCAAAAACGTCTTGGTACTGAAAGGCTTAAACGAAATGTTATGACACATCTAAGGGAAATAATTATACAGAACCCTTTTATAAGCGGTGGGTTTTGCTTCCACGTGCAAACAAGACAGTTCTAGGACGCTATCGCAATTTGAAGTGATGGAAACGATATTTTATTTTTGTGGTTGATTTACAGCTGAAGTAAATTAAATGCGTCAGCATTAGGCACACAAAATATTGAAGTCATTTATTTTTAACGTCATTTTCTTATCTTACATAAGTGCATTTTGCAATACTAATTATCAATCATAGTTAATCAATTGTTGACAGGTTCAAAAATACTCTAAATGTTTTAAGACTTATTATAGTATGGAAAAGTTATGGGGGACATTTATTGTGTGCTACCTAGTGTTAGCATCGTTTCTATATTTTTGTGAACGTCAGTAAAAGTGTTTTGTTTATATCACAAATATTGAGGTTTTATTTTTCTCACCAATGCTGATGGTCTGGCGTTTCTTTTATGTAATAAGCAATTGGCAAATTTACGTACCAGCCAGACCGTATTTGTTGGCCTTTTACAATTCTGTAATCTTCACCAAGTGCACATAACTGACCCGCGACAGAAGCTCCGCAGGCGTGCCGGTCCAGGTCCCGTTGTCTAATTTCACCCTCCACCACAAATTGGCCTCTACGTTCTCGGTGCTGAGTTTGGTGAAAGGTGGAATTATTCAAGTTTAATGAACGGTAAAATTCAGGTGGATAATAATGTTTGAGAATTTGATCAATTTATGTCAGATCCGTTGTAAGAAATTCGTTCCTGTTAACATCCTTAGTAGAAAGGATATTTGATGACAATTTTGCTGCTTTAATAATCCCGAGAATTCCAGAATTAAAATTAGTAATTTATGAACACTCTTAAAGTAATAAATGGTTGTATTAGTAATTTTCTAAGTATATTTCTTCGCATAACACCATTCGCTTTAATAAATACTTAAAATGAGAACCAAAATCGCTAAAATGCTAACGCACTGTGATCGTTATTCGTGCAAGAAAAATCCTGGTCAGCTGCTGCGTTCAGTAAAGCTGCGGTATGTGGCGGAAAATTTGGAACCTATTTTCAACAGAGTACCATACGCAGTGGTCTATGAGGTCGAATCAAGCGAGTTTGGAGGGCATCAACTTTATCATGTAGTGTAGAATGTAGGTAGGTTAGTGTAGGTTGGGTATCAACTTTACCATATAGTGTAGAATGTAGGTAGGTTAGTGTAGGTTGGGTGTCAACTATACCATATAGTGTAGAATCTCTTAAAACCATTGGGAGGCACTAGGGCCGATCAGAACAGTGCCAGTGTGTTGAGTGTTATTCCATGGCGTACATGTTGCGAAGCAATAATCTCGCTTAACACGTTCGCTGCCGCTGGCGTCCAGCGAACATGTGCGTCCAGCGGTCTCATGTTAAGTTAGGTTGTAAGAAGCAGAGTTCAAAAAAGCTACGGTCAATATCGGGTTTAATGCGCTCACGGAAATTAAGAATTCTGTTCCCAAGAATCACTAAAGGAACACATTAAAGAACGTTTTACGTAAATGGCCTTTTGCTCGCCGATGCGTAATTTCCGAATTATTCAACTTTGAAGTTTTAGGAACGTTGTATATAAAAGTGAAGGAACGGACACGTAAATATGCTGTAATACGGTATTGACGTAACGATGGGTGAGGTTAGGGTAGGTTATGCTAGGTTAGTTAAATAAACAAGCCTAGAATAACACAAATAAACCTAAAATAGCTTTCCTGAACTTACCCAAACCGAGGCTGTTAATTTCCGCCAGAGAAGTGGGCGTCACCCAACAATGCGGCAACTAAGCAACCGGCTGTATAAATGGTATTCCTAGCTGAACGGAATTATTGTTAGATCTCGAAAACAACGCATCAGCGAGCAGAATGTCATTCGTATAAAACGTTTTTAAATGTGTTCCTTTAGTGATTCTTTGGAACAGAATTCTTAATTTCCGTGAGCGCATTAAACCCGATATTGACCAAAGATACTTTACTGCTCGAAAAATTTTTCATCTTTCCTTTAAGAAGTGTGAAGATGTAATAGCATGATGATATTTTACCTCGTATGCTTAAATCTCTTCTAAAAAAGATGTTGAAATCATTGAAATACTGTTCATCCACACCGATACGTAAATGAGCAATCTACCTAGTGGCACTCTCCTGTCCCAATAGGCAGTCAACGCGCCAATGAGTATGTCCAGTACTTGAATGATACAACAGCATTAATTCTTCGACCATGTAGAAAATCTCCTGGGAGGCATCACATGACGTTTAGTAATCACCAACTTTGCTTAAAATAATCATAGTTGCTGGATATTTGATGCGCGCCACTTTGGATTCATGCACAAAACCAACTATTTTTTCTTCGGTTAAACTTTTGACAGAGCAGATTTAATCCAAAAGATCTGAAAAAATGTAAAAATTTGCTGATAACTACATAACTGTGCAGCAACTGTACAAAAGTGTACATGATTTCTCAATTTTCTGTTTGAAGCTTATAGTGATAATTTTAAAATGTAATCTATGGAAAATTCGGCACAGAAAACATTTGAAGGTATAACATACTGAAAAGATAAATCTTCAAAAACCCTTCCTCATTGTAGAAGCGTTTCTTCCAATTTGAAATTTGCTGTAAACGGTTAATTAGAATATCTCCAAACTCATTGTTATTTCTTTTCTATAACGCATTGTTTTTATGAGTACAATTTTCCAAGTACACTGCTTCTCGTCCTATTTCAGTCCTACGTCTGAAAACGAGAATTTAAAACACTCACAAGATATTAAGCTTACTGAGTGCAATGTTGAACACTTCTGCCATGATCCCTATAGAAGAATTTCCTCTCACTGTAGAGTACGGAGGAAACTGAAAAAAAACATGAAAGTCAAAAACTATTTGAATTTTCATTAGAGCTCAGTCATCGTGCATAAACTTTGTCTTCCTAGTCGCAATTGGAATGAATGCGCTTTGAATTTATAAGATAGTGTATTGCACATATCTGAACGGGTCAGTTCCGGACCTTTGCGATTTGCTTAAGGCGCAAATTTACGAGGAACTTAAAAACAATGTAGATTCCAATCAAATTATTCATGTTTAATGGGAAAACGTTTCAAAGTCCAGCTCTGTCATCAGTTCAATATATGTATATATCATAGAAATCATTATGTCTGAAATAAACTGTTAATGACAGTCATAAAAAGATATCATGAAAACAAAACTATGTCACAGAAAAAAATTAAAATGATCGCAATCTATTTCTACTTGCAACAGGTATGAACTGTCGGTATTGATAAGGGAGGGATTTCGTTTAAAAATATATGAACATTCTAAAATCCCAAGGTCATAAGGGATTGAGGCAAAGTCTAAGATTTTGAAGTCGGTAAAAGAAATAGTTACATTTATCGGCGTGATTGCGTACTGCGAAGTGAGAAGGGTGTGCCAATTGAAGTGAGAAGAGTGTGCTGATCCTTTAATTATGGTCTGAAGTTTAAAAAAGGGTTGCACTCTGATTGCGTGAACCTCGGTCAGTTGGGAGGTTAAGTTGCACATCTCCTGAATTGGAATTCGTTGGGATCTTTCCCAACCTTGGCCCTGATGCAGTAGGCATCATATTTCAAAGCCTATCTTCTCACCTAGTAATACCTTTGGTGGGTGTTCATTTATTTGTTTGGTGTCCGCTTTAAGAAACAGCTCCTATGATTTTATATGAAGAATGCTTAATGATCATATCTGTGATACGAGTTTCACCAATTCTGTACAAGTACAAGAATATTTTTATTGCGAGGACTATCAGGATTAATATATTTGTCATCCCCATCTGAAAAATGTTTTCAAGGAGAATATTTATTCCGTCATTTTTGACGGGCCGTGTACACTAGTACTTAATAAGACTCGTAAATAATTAAATTTGATAATGTAACGAGATATTGCTGTTTGAATACGTCAGGTTCTGATTCAATTTGTAGCTTAACAGCGTGTACGTGTGGTGTATTCGCACGAATGAATACTAAGGGACAAGAGTAAAGCTGAATGTTTCTTCGAAGAAAAACGTTCGAATCACGTATTTGAGCAATGGACCTTATTTAAAAAATTAACAAAAAAAGATTTGAAATAGAAGATATTCGTGGATTAGACAAAATTTTTATGTAAGCTATGGTTGACAGCCGTTCAAAATGATGGCATTCGATAATAATCAATGCAGCAAGTTAACGCAATCACAGAGCAATCCTTGTTTAAACTTCAGACCATAATTAAAGGATTTTAGTGCTTTATCGTACAAGATCGAATGCCGACATTCCCGCCGATCGAATGGCTTGTAATATCATAAAACGAATTGCACGAAACAAAAGCACTTCAACTTGAAAACGCGTTTGTTAAATTAAAGTAAAAACTAGAGAAGAGAAATTGGAAAAAAAAACATTCTCAGGGCAAACACAACGAAGTCCTATTATTAAATTGATAAATTAAACAGAAGAAATCTTTCAGTATTGTTTAACTCTTAATTTAATTTAATTCAAATGCATTACTGTAAAAGAACTTTGAATTCAAATTACTGGATTGTGAGAATTGGGAGGCAACAATGGGCGACAGCGAAAAAATATTTTTCCTACTGAAATTGAGGTAAAACCACATTCATTTTCCCATTATTTTACAATCAATTTGATAAGTTAAAGAAGTTATAGAGCCATTCTCCTTATAATTTTTAAGTTTAGAAGTAGAGTAGTATAAATGTACCTAACAGTATTCGCCAGGATAATTTTTATCCACATTTTAAGATGTGATACACGCAATGAAACACTTTTTCTTCACGACACACATGACAAAAAAATTGGTTCATAATGCACTTACTGTGCTGCCAATTTTCCATTTCATTTCTACAGGAAAAAAAGTATTCTGCACTTACACCTGCAAGGCCAACTTTGTAGCAGGGCTTGTGTCGCGTCATGATGCTGTTGCCAAAGCGGGGCTTTTGTTTGAATCTGGAGCGGTCATGGAACATAGAACCATAAAATGTATTAGTCATATAAATATAAATCATTTGAAAGAGAGTTGTTTAAGCTGGTAAACACGTTCCATAAGTTTTGACGGCGTTCTAACATGCTGGATGAAACATGTAATCTATTATATGTCAGCGTATTGCCAATCCTATTAAAATAAAACAATTTTAGATTACTTGAACAGGTCGAAATGCATCTTGAGTATACTTTTGCAAAAGGATCAACTATATATCGAATTTTTCTTCTATTAATCCTTCAGACAGGGATGAAAAAGTGCATTCATCCTAAATAAGCGCGTGACTCATGTGTACAATTTGAGCCCATGAGGCAGTGAAGCCTTAATCTAAAGTCCGTTCATCATCTTCGCTTTTAATGCATGCCTTGAATTTTAGTGTCAGTAACAGGAGTCGACTCGACAGGTCAATTAAAGACCACTCACAAAAATTAATTGCCAAATAAAAATAAGAACCAGAGTAAAAATGAACATTACATTGATTGCATACGTTTCGGAATTATTTAAATTCCATCATCAGTGCTGAAACAGGAAAAAAAGAACATTTCCTTAAGATCTTAATAAAAACATATAGATCTGCCACAAAATTCTCTGAATGTCCAGAACCCTATTTTGTATTCATTCATACACAAACAGTTGCATACTCCTGATTCACACAAGCACACACAGTGAACACACTATGCTTACACACACACACACACACACACACAGAATTACGTCAGTAGGCGGGGGCAATTGAACACACCATGGCATTATGTCTTTGTTGAGGTTAGGGGTTTATGAGTGAATATGAAAAGGGACTAATATTCTAAGGTCATGCTCACTATTAGCTCTGCATAAAGTTGAAAAATTAGGATTTTTGAATGAATGGTTTAAATTCTCGCAGTAATCTCTAATTGCTGATTGGGGTGGAAGGGTGAGTGCACGACCGGTTCTGTGAGATATTCCTGCGTGTTGGCTACGTATGATGAAATGTTGGAGTTCGGTACTACCAACGTAAGACTGCATGCAGTAGTTACACTTATAAAAATAGACAGTCACTCCACAGGCACTCATCCAATCGTTCCTTTCTGCTAAAAAGGATGCAATCTTAAAAACATTTCTGTAAAACAATCCGACGTCGACCGTTGTAAAATACCTACTAACCAAAGACACTACCTCCCTCTTCAGCTCTGCGTTCAAATAACCCATAAATGGTAACTCGACGTACAAGGTCTGCTTTGGTACGCTCAAAGTTGCAGGAGAGGGGCAAATTTTACGGTTTAGACATTTTTTTACACAATTCTGAAATAGTGATTTCGGATATCTGTTGTTAATCAGCAATTTTACTATGTATTCTATTTTAAGATGGAATAATTCATACGTGCTGGATATGCGGTATGCACGATGAAGCAAACTGTAAATACATTACTTTATATATCCTTTATATACACAGCTGAAATAGTTCATAGCAAGACTCGCGAACCTTGGCTTCCTGTAGACAGAAGTAATGAGTTTTGAAAGGGATCTGACCATTTAGCTCAACTTCCATTGTAAATTTAGTACTAGGATGAGATGCGTTAATATTCTGAAAGAAACTATTGGCTGCCATTTCAGAGCGAAATAAAAAAATGTATCGTCCAGATACCTTCAGTCAAATAATGTCTTAAACTCTGGTGGACATCGGCTCAAAAAATGTTTTTCCAAGTGAGCTAGAAAGGAGTTCGCTATGAAAGGAGAAAGGTTAGAGCCCATTGCAAGTCCGTCAATTTGTATGTACGTTTTACCATTAAATACAAAAAAGGATTCTTTCAGCGCTACTTCAAGTAAACGTTTGAATTGCAGTCTGTGGTAACTCAGTGTGGATCTGTTTTCTTGACAAATGCGATCTAGTAAAACATTAATAGCCTCATCCAGTGGAACATTAGTGTACATGGACTCTACATCATAGCTACACATGAAAAGACTATCTATGTTGCCAACGGTCGACAAATCGCTAACAAATTCACACGAGTTTTCAACGATATATTCACGATTGCAAAATGTGGATAGAAAAGGAATTAAGTTCGCTCAGAGTTTAGAGTTATGGGTATTGCATGCAGATAAAATAGGTCTCAGCGGTACATCAGGCTTATGGATTTTTCATTTGTACTGATAAACCTAACCTCAACAAAGTCATTAGTGCCGTAAAGTAATCAATTGCCCCCACCTACTGACGTAATTCTGTCTGTGTTTGTGTGTGTGTGTGTGTATGTGTAAGCATAGTGCATGTTCACTGGGTGTATTTGGATTAGCGTGTACATGTGTGCTTGTGTGAATGAGTAGTGTGCATGCGCTGCATACAATTTTAACAATGTGGACATCTTTGGTTTTTGCCCTTAAATTTTTATTGAAGTTGGTTACTAAGCAAAATCTACCTTCAAATTCACTCAATTTGGAACTGATATTCAAAAAACCTGGCTGTAGCTTAATTTTTTCTATAAACCGAATAACAGTGCTACGAAAATCATTGACCCCATTGTTCAAGACAATGTAATATATCAAGAGAAGAAAGATATTCAACTGTGTTGAACAACTTTTTTGTAAACATAGGAAAAACTTTTGCTGATTGCATTTCTAGTGAACCTACTGACCACTTGGAATGCATGGATAATATCCGTAAACACAGTTTTTTTTGCTTTACTCCTATCAATTCCTCTGATGCAATTGCACGCATAAATAACTGGAAAAATTAATTAACTGGATTAAAAACGTTCTTGGCTAAAGTACTGTGAGGAATAGCTGATAAAATTGCACCATTTTTATCCAAAACTATTGACCAGTCGCCTTTCTTAAGGATTTTTCCGAACTCTCTCAAAATTGCCCGAGTGACCCCCATCTTTATAATGGTAGTAAAAATTTCCGATCACGATTATAGACCTGTCTCTGTGCTACCAATTATTCGCAAAGAGTATATTTGTTCGCAACAAATATAATTTCTCTAAATTTCTTGACTTTCGAAAAGTATTCGATTTTTTAGACATGAACATTTTACTTTTGAAATTCCACAGCTATGGCATTAAAGGAGTTGCACGTGATTGATTCAAATCATTCCCATGAAATAAAAAGCAATACGTTGCCATTGACGATGCTTTCAAAACTAATGAAAATTAGCCATGGAGTGCCAGAAGGATCTGTTTTCAAGCTTGTCCTATTTTTAATCTTTATCACGGTGTAGTTAAATCTACTTCATTTTTCAGATTCATACTTTTTTACCGATGAAAGCACGCTTTCCAATTGAAAAGCTCATTTTAATAGCGGAGCGTAAAAACACTAAGCTGCAAAAACTTTCAATGTGGCTCAAAGCTAATAAAATGAGCCTTTATATTGATAAAACAAAATATATTATATTCTCACACATGGAGAATGGGTCTCTTTCACGCATTAAGATTGGTGATACTGAAATGTGGAGAAACAATTAAGCTATTGTAAGTTCGTGGGCAATAGAGTAGATAAACATCTGACCTTCGAAGACCATATTGGACATATCGGTACTAAATTATCAAAATCCCGAGGAATCCTCATTAAAGTTGAAAATGTATTAACTGAAGAAGCTTTGTAAATACTTTATTAAACGCTCATTTCACCATATTTACAATACGGAATAGAAGTCATGCATTTAACTGATAGAAATAAAATCAATTTGTCCGTTACGGCGCAAAAAATCATTAGAACGGTAAGAAAGTTTAAATTTAAATTTTCAAAAGAATGATTCCTTCACAGATTTAAAAATTCTTGCTTTTAGATCTCTAAGGGTTCTCCATAGGTCATTCATGGTTTGAACATTAACCAATGTTAGCGAAAAAAAACCATAAACAATTAATGTTTGCACAAACTGCCCATCATGTTCATATCACCCGAAAAAGAAACCACTTCAGACGTTCTTCTTATTAAAAAGCTCGGTCACAACACAGTATTTCTTCATTGAAACCAAGACTTGGAATTCGATCCGTGCTGCAATGAGATCCTTGAAAGAAGTTCTGACAAAGCTTTAAAAATGAAACTTGAAAACCTATTTCTTTAGGAACGTAAATCACAAAAGATAATCAAGTCATATCTTTTCTGCTAAATGAGTCATATTGATAGTGTAATTTACAAAGATTAATGAAATAAATCTTGAGTCTCACCTTAAGTTTTTTCAAGAAAATACTGTTCTCATCTAGCCCAAACAAACTACTGTTGTAAACTTAAGCATCAAGCCTTGAGCAAACCAGTTCAAAGATCAGTCTAGTGTGTAACCAGGTGATATATATCAGGTTACACCTAATAGTATTCTTTAAAATTTGCGTTAATGATAGGGTGCCCTAGAAGTCGCTGAACTTATTAAGGCCTACAAGTAGCTTTTCTCAAATGTGTCCTTTGTAACAACCTTAAGAAACATTCTCATGATACATCGCCTGCGGAAACTAAATAATATAAATTGGGTTAGATCAGATTCAGCTACATAAATGAATTACTTTGACGATATATTGAACCATCAACTACCTAGTTTTAAATGTATATCCGAAATTAAAGTCGTCAACACTGGCAGCCGAGGTCTACTAGGGGACATCGTCAATGATACTCATCATGCGGTAGCCAGTGTTGCTTAATCTGATTTAAAATTTACCTGAAATGTATGAAAGTTGGTAGTCCTCATCAATGTTTCTAAAAACCCTTTCATAACCCAGTCTAACTCAGTCTTTCACAACCTAACGAACTATGTACATGTGCTAACAACTACACATATAAATTCCGGGAAATGGATGCAAAATGCTGACAAATAACCAAATACTACCCACGATTGTATCTATTTAAATACTATTATGCATAGGTTGGAGACGAGTAAGTTTTACGTACCTGCATCATAATTAAGCGTGCAATCGTGAGAGTACATCTTTTCAAATTCAGTCCAGTCGACAGAAGAAGAAAAATAAATATTCAGTACAACGCATCAACCAATGTCAGCTTCGTTCCCTCATTGCAAGATAACCTTGTTCCTCATAAATTAAACTTCCTTCACTAAAATTATTTTGTTATTTGACGTGCGTTAGAGTTTACAATTAAAAATCTTGTTCTACATGAATGATCAATGATAGAATACGTGTTCCGTCACGCGAACATTCCTGAGTAAGTAAGAGTAGCCTGTACTACCAAGTTGTAATTTTCGCGTTCCCTGCTCACCTGGAGCGCGACGAGCCAGACGTTGCCTTGAGTGAGCATAGGAAGCGAATGAGTTCTGCTCTGAACTCCGCAGTAACTCCAGCCGAGTGACAGAACGCGATGCGAGGCAACGTAAGTCGTTGTTTGACGGGAGAGGAGAGAATGACAGAACTGACGACGAGTGGAAAGAGCATGATGTTATAGATTTTTTACAGAGCGAGAAAAACTAAACGTTGCCAGCTAGATGATTTTTACGAAAGCAAAGAGATGCTACATACTGAGGTAGCTAGCGACAGCCATAACCAAAAAGATTATTACCTTTTAGTCCCAGAAAATAACTTCTGAGTTGTCATTGCGACACTTTTTTCAGGTTTTTATTAGTCCTATAGAGCTTCTATATTGGAAGTTTAATGCAGTTAGAAAACTCAGGCTCATGCTGGAAATATACATACATGTATTCGTCAACGTCTAAACTGCCTTCTAAATTCAATATAAGTAAAATCCCTTCTTACACCAGCGCAGTTCTAACTGAATTGACAGCAGTACAATTTGCTGTAGTGTGTGAATGAATATAGACATTACAAATCTATTATTTCCTTTCGGGTATTTGAGGCCCTTTTCATCTGTGTACTGCAGTATTGAGGGACCGTATTTAAACTAGAGCGTTGTTGCCATATAATTTCTTCTTCTTCAACTACTTGAGAAGAGAATTTCTCCGATTTACCTCGCTATCTGTTATGGTTTTTCTAAGAACGACATGTAACACTTCAAATCGAAAGGTAGTTGATGTAATAATCACTTCTCAAAAATATTCAAACGAAAAATCAGAGGGTAAAACAAGTTTCACACATGCATCTCCAGCATCCATATCGAGGGCCTATACTACCAAATTCCAGTTAGGAAAAGTTCCATTCAATCAATTTAGGTTTGGCATAACTGAGTTACGTTAAGGTGGTGTGCAGCAAGTTAAATTATACAGATTCACAAAGAATTCTGAGTGCCAAAATAAGGTTGTATATCTTCTATCATAAAATACCACGATATGTATATTGCAAGAGAAGTGAAAAATTTTCTAAGTGGTAGATGAGGGGAAAGTCCAGAACATCATCACGACTACGTCAGAACCATTACTGCCCATGACCCAGAGTGTTGGTGAAAAAAGCTGCATTTCATTGATATTCTAGGATTGATATTCATGCATGTTTCGAATTTGTTTGTCTTCATATTGGTGCCGTTGTTTTGTGCGTTGCACATGACACAGAGAACCCGTCTCAGCAGGGTTGAAAACATCCGAATAGATGACATTGCCTACACGGCCCTTTGTTTAGGGAGTTTGGATTAGGGTTCTATCCCAGAACCCATTAATCGTCTGAAAAATTTGACTCAGTTCAAATCAAACTCACTCAACTGGTCACTCATAACAAACTTTAATTATTGCGCAGTCGTCCAGCGTACATGCTTTTTCAGTTATTGTTCACTAATTCATTTATTTTTTATTTTTTATTAGTTACTAAATGTTCCTTTTTCAAAACAGTATATATTTTCATGTACGTGGTTGTTTGTGAGGGAGAACGTATTCCGTCCATGCAGTTTATTACTTTCATGCTTTAGATGCGTTGCAGTCAACCATAAACTTGCTCAAAAAAAATGTTTTACTTTTTAATCATCAATCGTGATTTACTAACGTTGATCTCAAACGTCTTTCCAGCACGCTAAAAGTTTTTTGTAGATCAAATTGATCGTTTGATTTATCTCGCTAAATGTTAACATGCATTTCAGTATTTCCCCACTGTTTGATGACGTTTACTTATTTTTAGAATACAACAGAAGGTTTCAACTATAAATTCTGTCTGAATCGTGAAAGTATGACATTAGCAATTAATTCGATGTAAATTTTCTTGGATGAAGACAAATATTACTAGCTTTTATTTCAAAGTGAGAAAATATCAAAGGATTTTTCTTCTCCCTCATATTAAATACCAAAAATCCATGATCATTACAGCTCCATATTTTTGCTCTTGGGTTGCTGAATTTTCTCTTCATGCGTAAATATAAGTAATAATAACCAAGTTTAAATCAAAGAGCATTCATTTACATTGTGAAGTATTTCTGATGTTATCCCACATTTTTTGTTCGCGAGAAACACGCTCTTCGGCAGTCTCTCGTACCCAGGCAGAATCTCGTGCGTGGGTAGTCTCTCGTACCCAGGCAGAATCTCGTGCGTGAATAGTCTCTCGTACATAGGCAGAATCTCGTGCGTGGGCAGTCTCTCGTACCCAGGCAGAATCTCGTGCGTGGGTAGTCTCTCGTACCCAGGCAGAATCTCGTGCCTGGGCAGTCTCTCGTACCTAGGCAGAATCTCGTGCGGGGGCAGTCTCTCGTACCTAGGCAGAATCTCGTGCCTGGGCAGTATCTCGTGCCTGGGCAGAATCTCGTGCCTGGGCAGAATCTCGTGCAGGGGCAGTCTCTCGTACCTAGGCAGAATCTCGTGTCTGGGCAGTATCTCGTGCCTGGGCAGTATCTCGTGCCTAGGCAGTATCTCGTGTCTGGGCAGAATCTCGTGTATGGGCAGTATCTCATGCGTGGGCAGTATCTCGTGCCTGGGCAGTATCTCGTGTCTGGGCAGTATCTCGTGCCTGGGCAGTATCTCGTGCCTGGGCAGTATCTCGTGCCTGGGCAGTATCTCGTGCCTGGGCAGTATCTCGTGCCTGGGCAGTATCTCGGCGAACGTAACTTTACTTATGCAGCACATCGGGGACGCTGTCGGTGAGTTTTTATTTATTCGAGGAAACATTTTGAATTTATGCTTCACTGCTTTACCAAGATTTGTAATCGGAGTGTGCAAACCGAAAGAGAATCGTAAGCTCTATTTCTGTAATTGTTTGTAGAACCGCTAGTGAGACTGCTTCTCGCTGACTTAATGAATTTTCTTCCGTAGTTAATTTTTCCTCTCTTAGTTTGGATTTGCGTGAATGAGAATTTAGTAGATTTTATGTAGGTTAGGTTTTCTGGGCCATTCATAACTTTTATCTAAACGGACTCATTCGATCACCCTTTTACTGGCTCAGTCCAGCCTGTTTTACTGGCTAAGTCCAGATCCCTTTACAGGCTCAGTCGAGCCGCTTGACTGGCTGAGAAGGGCACCAAAAGTGTCTCCGTTGAGCAGTCAACGCTCTGTGCAAACTCAGTCGAGAGCTCATTTACGAGCTCAGTCGATCCCTTTTTATTTGCTTATTCGAGCTCCTTTACTTGTCTAGTCAAGCCTTTTCAATGGCTCAGTTGAACCCCTTAATTAAACTCGCTTAAATGATCTTCCTTCACCTGCTCCGTCAAGACTCATTTCCAGCTCAGTCGAGCTTTTTCGCTGGTTCAGTCGAGCCTTTCTGAATAATTTTAAGAATGAGCCCTCGAACTTTCAGGATGCTCTTTGGGCCCCTCTTGGCATCATTCATGTAGTTGAGGGAATTTTCTTTGAAAGCTGTATTCTCTCTCAAGCACTAAAGGGTATGCTCCCTCAGTTTTCAAGTTTTTTCAGAAAAAAATTATATTTTAAAAAGTTCTAATATCTTCATTTACTGAAAAATTCCTTAGGTGATGGTCAGCATGCGCGCTTTTCGTTTTAAAAGCTTTTTTACAGAAAATAGGTAGGCATATAATTCATTTTTAAGATCTCTTCTATCCTTCATTTACTCTCATTCCAGTGTAGCCTTGAATGCCAGCTCGTTTTTGTTTACGAACTCCTATTTTTTCGCTTGTTGTGGTACAATCTAGTCACCGATTTTCCTTGGTAAAAAGCCTCCTTCGAAGACCTAATTCATCAAGAAATTTTTAGCATTTCAGAGGTATGAATTCAATGTCTGACTTGACCAATGTTGAGGTTTATTTGCCATTTACCCGGAGAATCTTAAGTTATCCTTTCAATCGTTCTCACCTCCTCCATAATTTTTTTGCGAAGCTTAACATTTCGTTTTCTGTGCAAGTCCTTCATAATTTATAATTTCCGCCGTAATTTTCTCCTACTTGATCTTTAGATTCCTTTTTTTCTGATGGATCACCCTTGCTACAAAGTGGAATCATATTTTAAGAATAGTGTAACTTTTCCACACTTCTCACGTTCTTACTTCATCACTCATGGAGACAGAGATGAGGCAGAAACCTTAACCGCCTTCGTTGAACATGTTTTGGAGAATACTCAAAGTAGTTTTGAGGGCTTGAAATTTATTTACAATCCATCTCTTCTCCGAAGAGACGATTATAAAGTTTTGAAAATTTTCTATTCCTTTACGATTCGATTCATTTTTAAGGTTATTCTTTTGTTTATCTTATTTAAATGAATTTATTGACAGGTGTTTGTATTTTTCCTCATGATAATCATTTGTTAATTCAAAATCGAAAAATAATAATAACGAATGATGAACTACAAATTTTTGGGGCTGTAAAATATTATTAAAAATTCATTGTAAACGTGCTCGGCACAACCGTTTTTTAGGAAAATGATCAATGAATACGCAATTCCCATCGCAAATAAGGAAAATTTGTGTTAAATATTTTTCATGCGTAACGAGCGCAACAAATCAGGGTAGCTCGCTTTGCCCTTTAACGTCCCTCAGAAGATGACGAGAAAAATGAACAACTGCGTGAAAACATGGGATAAAAAATGTGCAGCAGCTGTTATGAGCTCAAGCAGCCTTGTAAAAATCTATAAATTATTAGCAGACCAGCCTGGCAAAGCAAGATGAAAAATAAATGTGAGCGATTTGTATGGGTATCCTAAACCTAAAAATGCCTTTGTCCATCGGGAGGATAATCGAAACTTATCCATGAGCAATTAAGGGCGGTATATCGCTACATTCTTTACGTCACTCAACAGTCATGTAATTCAGAGACTGCATTTTAGATGGATGAAGCGCAAGTATGCCCGCGCTGTGGCTGAAGCTAATTTTATGGTTGTAATGCGGCGTAGATATTTTGTGTTTTTTATCCCACCATTCGTTTGAGGCATTTTCACCATCAATGGAGGAGCAGGTGTATCAAAACCTGTTGCCACAGCATTGAAGAATTTCGCGTAAGTATTCGAGGAGTTCAATCGTGATCATGTTAAAACTCGGTGTCATTGTATAGATGTCGCAAGCATGCATTATACAAATGTGACGAAATAACTTCACAAAATTCATATGGCTTACACGTATTATGGTGGAAATGTGCGACTTGAGCTAATTGGTTTTAGTTCCAATGAAATATAAATAACCTTTTAGTTTCAAAAAGTCATGCTTGCCGCTGGGACACTGAGGGACTCAAACTCATCGAAAAAGGGAGTCAAGTTCTAAAACGTCCATCGTAATCTCACCAAACACAAATCGCACTGATTACCCTACAATACGCCTTCTAGTGTAATGAATGTTAAAATTTGGACAATACTCAGATTGTGACGTTTTTTCGAACTATCGCAAGTAAACTTGACGGATGCCAGCCTGCGCCAGTGGCTATGCCGTAACCCGCTCTGACGAAGACTTGCATGATCAGATCTACCTCTGCTCCAACTGCTCCATCTCTACCTCTCACACCCAAGAAAATGAATCAAAGCCTTCGACTCTAATGTAGCAAAAAACCTTTTAGATCACTAGCAGCAAACGTTTCTATCAATTATCTCTTGCATTAACTGTAGCCATGTACGCTCCCTTCGTTGAATTGTGCATCAATAACCGTATTATCATCAGTTGTAGGAGTTTATGAGCTTCAATCAAGAAAAGCTACGCTTTCCTCAGAAAAAGCAATTTCATTAAAACAAGCAGTGAATTTGAGGAATGAAATATGATGAAAAATTAAGTCAACATGATTCTGAACAAATAGTAAAAATTAAGTTTCAATTTAATATAAAATAATTGACAAGTGAGCAACAAAAATTTCTGCAAAGAAAGATGGGAGGAGATGCATTCTCCTCTGCGCGTTGCATTCAAAAAAGAAAAATGCTTTGGTAATGGGTTTTCAATGAAGCGCAAGAATCTTCCATCGAACAAACTAAATTCTCGTTAAGCAAGAATGAAACAAAGTTTTCAAGGGCACAATAGAACAGAACGCCTTCTAAAATCTATACTATAATAAGAGCCGCGTCCGTCGGTCTTTCTGTCTGTCCGAAGCCAGCCGAAAGTGCGTGATGAGCGTATCTGCGATACATGCTACATCAACTTTAGAATTTTCGCAACTCAATTTTTGTTCATAAAAGAAAGCATTACTATTAAAATTTTTTCATTAGTAAATTTTTAATCCCTACTTTGAAATGGATGTACACAAAAGAATAAACGCAAAGAGATTAACTCAACAATTGCGGCGAGCAAGACAGTCTGAAGATCAGAGAGAAGAGCAACGCCGTAGAAATACTGAAAGACGTCGTAAACTCCGTTGTGAATTGTCTCAAGAAGCACGAGCGAGAATTTAACAACAAGATGCAGCTCAGCATCGCTTTGCAAGAGAACAATAATTATTGTCTCAAGAAGCACGAGAGAAAATTCAAAAACAAGATGCAGCTCAGCATCGTATTGCAAGAGAACAATTGTCTCAAGAAGCACGAGAGAGAATTCAACAACAAAATACAGTTCAACACTGAAGAGTACGTCAGTAAAATCGACGTCGGAATTTCAAAACAGCCTGGAGTTAGTTGTGGTTTAATTGGAGGTCCGATGTCGGCACTGTAATTCTCGATCTGATATTTATGGGAGGAAAAACAGGAGGGACGGTAAACAATCCTAATTTCGGAATTTGCTGTAAATCAGGTTTGAAAAAAATTACAAACATGCCTGAGTTACCCGAAGAGCTCTCTAATCTTTACACTGCCATCACATCAGAGGTCAAATATTTCCGATGCAATATTAGAAGATTTAACAGTGCGATAGCGAAACCCTCCCCCTAGAGAGAAAGTAGTTTTAACGATATTTCTAAATAAAGATGATGAGAGAAAGAATTACTGTTGAGCGTTGAAACCGAGCGATGAGGCCGTGCGATGCAGCCGAGCGATGCGATGAGGCCGTGCTGTAGGCCTTTGGCTGCTCGGTTGTTCATTTTCGTGCTTGGTTCAACGTTCTTGGATGGTAGAAACACATAGCGGAAATTGCGATTTTATGCTGCGTCCTTCGGTGCGACATAGAGGTTTCCTCTGAAGCGCTAGCAAGCTCTCTACTACTACTACTACTACTACTACTACTACTACTTTACGCTGCGTAAGTTGAAGTTAGAGATCAGCGGTGGGTGCTGCTGGGTCGCCAGTTGTTAGGGTCAGGCATTGTAGAAGCCTAGGCCCGATGATGAACCCGCTGAATAGCTGCTGCGGCCACCAGTTGTAAGGGGCAAGCGATGTTGAAGCCTCGGCCCGTTGGTGAAATCGCTGGAGACTGCTGACAGTGCTGGGTCTCCTGGTTTCGGAGCGTTTGGGATCACCACTTGTAAGGTGGCGATTCGTCTGGGGTCACCACTTGTAAGGAGCAAGCGATGTAGAAGCTCTGCCCGTGGATGAACCCGCTGGAGTACTGAGGGGTCTCCAGAAGTTGGGGCTGTTGGGGTCGCCAGATGTGAAAGCTGGTGACGCTCCCGGGGTCACCAATAATATTGTAGGAGCTGATGGTACTTCTGGGGTCACCAGTGTAAGGCCAGGTGTTGCTACTTTAGCCATTGAGTTCCGTTTGAGGCGAGTAAAGCAGCGGCCTTACTTATATAACTGTACTTCTCCGGGAGATGGTATCGGTGATACACAGCGAAGAAGTTGGAACTTTTTATTGAATTAATTTAAATTCAGACATATTAGTATTACTGAACACAAATGGATTAGAATTGAGATTTGAGGAGTAATTAAGGTAGAGCACTACATGTTCAATGAAAGTAAATGATGCTACGATTCTTCGAGGAATATCCAATTATAGAATTCATGGAATTGTCTACAGACTGCTTGGTGCTCCTCGAATCATTCATGGAACTTCTCTTTCATGCTTGCAGACATACTTCTATGATCCGACAAAGCAAATAGAAGTAAACAAATCAAATCCGACCAACTGCCTGTAATTCGCAGAGGAAAAAGACCTTCCTTGATTGCAGCATGTTTGAAAAAGTTATCAATTTGGTCATCATGTCAGGTATTGCACCTTCGTATATATATGAGGATAGAAAACAGTCGCAACAATGATGACGCCGATTACCATGCTCAATTAACTCAACATTCTTAGTGGCTATTGCTAATTGGTGAGGGAAGAGTTCCCAATATACAGGGATATGTGTATGAAGATGCCATTGATATTCCTCTACAACTGCAAGCCAATCGCAAAGAAGACAAATCAATCATGTCTACGAGGTGGTGGGAACCTCCTTCATGAATTCCCAGTGGTTAGCATCTCGTGCTCTTTTGACTACTAAAAATGAAGAAGTGGATAAACTAAATAATCGCATTATGTAGAAATTACCAGGTGAAATGCAAACGTTAAAAAGCGTTTATTCAGTAGCAGATGCTAATCAAGCTGCTCTTTCCTTTTAATAAGTTAATGAATTATGTTTCGTTAGCATTTCATTGCTTAAAAAATTTAATATAAGGTTGAGTCGCAGCATTAAACCAGTGTTTTGTGAATAAAAGATGTTTTATATACTCACCTTTCGTCAGATGCTCACTCTTTTATATTTAAACTTACGGACATGTACTAGTTACACATAAAACTCGTGACGGCAGACACTATTTCTCATCCCATCCCTGCTCTCGCTTTTCAAAGTGGCGTAGGAATTCCCGCACATTTTACTGTGATAGATAATGCCTAATCGAGTTCTATCAATACCTTGACGAAAAGGTACATCAATAATACTCTCACCGCTCGGAAATATTTGCTTCCGAAGGAGAAAACTCTACGCGTTTTAGTGTCTTTTAACGAACTTCTGTGTTGAGTACAGTAGACGATTGTGCAAAGTGCGATGAGCACTAATTTTAACCTTTAATAAATGATAGGATAAAAGCTGATATAATTTTGTCTTTTCCCTTTTTCAGATAATATTTATAAGTTCTTAAATTACCCGCAGGAAATGGCAAATGATGATGATACAAATAGAAAGTGCTCATCTAATCGACAAAGTATTTGGCAGATTCTGAGAGAAGAGCTGTACGGCAGGCACTTCTTGAGAGATTTATCAGTGTAAAAAATTTCCCGCAGTTTCCACTGTCAAGCCCTGGATAAAAAACTCTATTTTATCGTTTGGCACAAAATAAATGTTTTTTAGTCATAAACAGTAGAAGACCGGAAAATAAGACGATGTCATCCCGCATTTTCCGTCGATTTTATGAAACATGATTCATTTGAATTCGACTTTATAAGTTACGTGAGACTATAAACTGTTCTACAGTTAGAAATTATGAGAAATGAGCTTACTTTTTGAAATAAAATTATTAAATTTTCTGAAAATTACCTTTTTGATGGAAACATATTAATTTCTGATGTTTTCCTGTTATGTAAATATACATACCTGAGAAAATTTCGAAAGAAAATCATGAAAAATAATATGAAGTTTTCGCTACGCAGATACTGTCACATGAAATGCACAATAGAATAAGTTTTAGTTAACCTCGCATCAATTCACGAATATAATGCTGGAACTAATTTCCAACAATGCAACAAAGTTGCGAGGATATTTGAAGGATTCATCTCGTGAAGAAGGCAGGGCAGTTGAATGTTTAAATTATCTCAGCTGTGAGGCCTCAGTGAAAACTTAAATTCATTCTCAAAGCTTAAATTTGTTTTCCATAGTACAGTGGATGATTTTTCTTACTCTAAAAAGTTTGTTTTTCGCACAATCATTTTAAGGAGTGGTTATTGCGTCATATTTCTGCCTAGTTTCCGCTGCTCTTCAGTCAACTTACGTAGTTACTACACATAGGCGTTGAAAGATTAACTGGTTTCAGCAGATCAAAGAGTGGTTATATCATATAATTTCAACGTTGGTTGTATTCCAGCTAACCTTTTCTCTTATATCATAATGTCATATAATATCCAGTAATGTATACAGCAGTGGATTTTGATCTTAATGTATATGTTTTCTAACCCCTGGAGTATCAACTTACAAAATTCTGCACATAATTATTTTCAGTGTCCTATTAATTTAGTTTTAGCTAGTCTTTTTAAATCTCATACTGCTGTTTAAATTATCTCCTGACTCATTCAAAGGTGCATTAAGTGGTGTTATTCCCTGATGTAAGCATGTAATGGGTTGTTTAAAGGCTGCTCAACTGAAAACCAAATCAGTGGTGTAATAATATTTATTGCATTTGAAACAACTTCACGATGGGATGTCATTAATTATGTTGAATTTTGCGCAATTATAGATTTCATCCATCTTGGCATACTTCCTTAAAATCCTATTGGAGGTTTAAGAGATATAAGTAACCACCTACAAATACAGCTTCGACATTTCAGATAGTTGGGAAAATCTACTTTTATCTTCAGTAGTCTACAGCCCAGGAAAACATTTACATGTATAAAATTTGTAGCAAAATAGAATTCATGCCCTAAAAATTTGTTCCCAAGTTTGATTTATGCATAAATAGTTAGTTGTACTGTGGTCAATACAGTAAGATTTGATTAACGTTTTTATTTAAGGAGCGTTTATTAAACAAACAGGATTGAACAGCACTTGCTGTCTTGAGTAATGCAGTTGAAGTGGAGAACTGAGAAATACAGTACATATAGATGGATTACTTTCAATTATACCAGTAAAGTGTAACCAACTAAACAAATACTCTGTTGAATGATGTTTCAAACTTCTATTGAATATGAAAAAACAATTAGAAGAAAAAATCAACAAACATGTGTCTGGTAAATTGAATTTGTTTTAGCCTTTAGTTTTGTTTACACCATAAACTCAGTTCTGTCAAGTAATGGCTTCGATCTATACAAAAATTGTAAGATGATTTTTAAGATTAAATTTTTCAATTGTCTTGTACTTTCCGTCTACGGTTAATAGGCCGAAGGAAAATGAAAACTTAAGTTAGCTAACTGTAAAGTTGTCCCTTTCCAAAGTTACAATATTTTCTTTATTGACAAGCAACTACACAGTTTCCGCTCTTTCTCCGTGCGGGACCCCACACAGGACAAGTAGTTAGTATAAATGAGTAAGCATAAATATTAATGCTAGAATAAGTCTGAGAATAAGTAAGCGTAAATATTGATGCTAGAAAAAATTTCCGAGACTTATAATTTAAGTCCAAATTGAAGCATTAACGCCAGAATACGCTTACGAGAATTCATAAGCGTATGAGAATCAACCTATAATTAATTAATAAGTACACTACGAGACAAAATCTGGTGGGAAAATTTAGATAAACGGTTCGTTCCTATGGGATCATCCACTTATCATCAAAAGTGAGCAAGGGGTGAGGGAAACGTCTGGCTGACCGTGAGCCTCACCTCGTGTCACAACACGGCACCGCAGCAGCAGAAGCGAAAAGCCTCGAATAGTGACGTTGAGCCTCCAGGTATGGGAACCACTCCTTCCTACCTCTCGAGACTGGGACAGTGGGACTCCAATGGCAGTGGCGGTGAAGATGCGTGTGCAACGCGGGCTTTCTCGGTGCACAGGTAAGCTCGGGCAAAGATTAGTGGTGGCGGCAGAGTAAGCGAGCGAACCGCTTTCCAAGGCTCACTTTCGTTCGGCTCACTTGCCAGCCAGAAAAGTGGATGATTGAACCTTCTGCTCTTTCCCCACCAGAATTTTGTGCATGATCAAGGTTATTGTTTTCCTGTAACATAAATGAGTTTCTTTTCATATTTACTAGCTTAGAGCAGATGGCAATGCCATGACTAATTAAGTGAATACATTGCGGAAAATTAGGAAAGCAGGCCACTGAAAACTGGTGATTGCAAAGTTTTTTTGTTCACTTTCATTAAAATGTAACATACATTAAACCGCTAATGGTCTTACCTTATTTTTTGTGATTAGTGTTATAAAGATGGGTAGAAATTATAATATTGTCCCACATATTGTAATGAATGCATAATGTTAAATAGAAAATTGACCTCATTTGAAATTATGTTAACCCAAACATCATTACTTGACAAAGAAAAAATGTTACAAATAAAATCTCCTTAAGTGTTAATTATCGTAGAAAGCAAGTTTTCTTTTAGTTTTTGTATTTAAATCCTACCCAGGTAGCAAGAAATTATTAGGCCAATATTGGGTTGATAATTATTTATTGACCCGATATGGTAATCTTGGATTACAATAATAGGCTAAAAACAAGACAATATCGAAAAAAGATATACTTATTTATGATATCAACTTGTTATTGGGACAATGTAGTAAATAGTTTTATTTCTAATATTCAACTAACAGTGTATATGTATTTGTATGATATTCAAATAAGTGGAAACTATCTCATAATGACTAAAAATCTCTCAATTTAATCAAATTTGTTAAAATTTAAATTATCATTGCCCAAACATTGAGTTGATATCGTACGCCAATAATACGGAGTTATTTGTATAAAATGTACCGATTAAGTTAATGAATAGTTATTTCAGTCATTAATGAGTGCAAATATATTTGACAGATATCAAGAAATGTGAATACGTTAAAATAATATGTATATTCAGAACTAGTGTAATCACAGGTTCACAGTTCTTGTTTTTTCAGTCGTCCAATGAGTTTCGAAGGTCTAGTTTTTCAAAAAAATCTGCTAAAATCGTTTGTCATATTTTACTATAGCAATAAATGTCTATATATTGAACAATTACTCATACTTGACAGGATCAAACTGTATGTACAGGTTGCCCAACCACCTTGTATTTTTCTAAGGAACATTTTGTAGTGCCTTACCTTAGTTACCCCTCAAACCTCAATTCTAGTCTACTTATGTATGCTTAGTAACTTTGATATACCCCCAATGTAAATTTTTACGATGTAAACAATTAATTTCTCCTCTGCGAATCACCGATACCAAGCAGAGGGGAAGCACATGTAAGGCCGCCGCTTCACGCCGCTAACGGAACTCAATGGCGGAAGCAGCTGCATATGGTCTTACAATCTCGGTATCAACTCCATAGTGAGAATTAATAGTTGATATTGGAGAAGTGAATATATCATTATCGGGACAATTTTGTTTTACCAATATCAACCTTATATCAAAAATTGAGTATCAATCCAATGATATTGTAGGGAACACCTCATTATCTAATCAATATTGACACAATAATTAGTTGATATTGGGTGGATGATAATATTGTTATTGGGCCAACATTTTTTTCCAATATCAACCGAATTTTCCAAAATAAGGTATTTCCCAAATGTTCATTTTGAATATCCAGTCAATACTGAGACTGTATATTGGCTCAATATTAGGTCAATAAATTTTGCTACCTTTGTACTGTGAGGTTTTGTGTATTTCAAAACTCTCTAATCAAAAAAGGAACTTGGTACAATTTTTTATCCATCATTTTACAACAAAATCCATTCCAAGTGAAAGTTTGAACATTTTTGTAACCAAACCAAAATTTATTGTATGAGGTCTCAAGCGGGATTTGACCCTTCCTTTTGTTGGGATTAAATAGTTTTTCTGTTGTTTTGAGTCTCAATTTTTGTTCACAGTTATGCTTTATTAGCATTCATTGCTTTATTACCTTTGTCTTCTGTCACAAACTTCTTCCCCGACTTAGTTTCTATACACAGGTTGTGGATACATACATTGTGCATAGTTTTTCTTTTTCAAATCTATACTAAACGGTCTGTTCTTGTTCCTCCCTTCTAATTGCTTTTGATGTGGCTAGGGAGTCTTGAATTGAACCAAGTCAATATTTATTTTGATAAAGTTTTTCTCAAAAAATCTCTTTGTTTCAGGTGAAATGTTTAGCACTTCTGTGTCATTTTCTGAGTTGAGTGTCGGCAAATTTTTGGCAGCCCCAGGCTCATTCAGCGCTTCTAGTCTATTTTGCTCACTAATTCATTTAGAGCCAAATATGGACACTCAGTCTTATGGAATGAAAACTAATGAGTAATCATGAGACTGTGCCAAAATTCATTGTAACCATGTTCATGGTACGTTCCCTTGTTCATGGTGTTTTGCTTGCTCAAGTTTGTGATGTTATGACTAATAAAAGTGAATCACAGAGCATGTGTGGTACATCTGAGTGTCTAATATTCATTCAGCACTCTCCCAATAAAGTGAATTAGATTAATATAAATTAACTTGCAATAACTCAACTAGTCAACAGTATTTCAGACAACTACTTAGTACCTTCAGGATAATTTCACCTATTCTAGTATTCAGCCTCGTCTATATACAACTGAAAATGTGAGGAGAATCTGGAGACAATTTTATTCCAATTCAAGATACATATAATCAGAGTTTTGAAATTGCGAGTGTACTAAAAAACGTCAAGGAACTGAGGTATGGAAACTGTTTCCGAATGCAGAATAAAATGGCCTTGAAAACTCAGATAGTCATTTTCTAAACTGATGTCTTATAATAACCTAACATACAGATAAAATCAAAACTCATCTTGAGCATTGAACTGTTTTTTAAATCATGACTACTCAAAAAGACTACAATTTTGATATTCTTGCTAAAATTTTGAAAAATTTTACTTTAGCAAAAAAGATATGAAGTATTACTGCTCTGTAACGGTTTTTTACAACTGTACATCCTCAACATCACATGTTGGGGTTATCTATACCCTCACAAGGAGAAAATGTGATAATTTGTTTTTGCAGTACAGCAATTTTTTCTCTTTTTGAAGTGTAACAAGTATCTTGATTTAGTTTCGTCTGATCGATGTTATTCATTTTTTCGATGCTATTCAGTGTAGAAATTGCTGTATTAATCTTTGGAACGATAATATTACTACGTCTGTTGGCTGGTTATTTTTCTTTTTATTAGTTTTTTACTGAGTTAGGATTAATACATATACACAAAGTGTGATCATTTAAAACTAATTTTTTTCAATAATAATCAGCAGATAAAGAGGTGGTATAATTTTCTCGATCCCACCATCACCGATGTTGACAAACGAAATATATGTATTCTGTTTATCAGAGTAAAGGATGTGATCCGCTTTTTCGATGTTGGAGTACTTTCATCTTTCGAGATGAATTGTAACTTTTCGATTTTTTGTAATTTCTTGTATTTTGTGTATCATTTCGCTGTGAATGTGAATATGAACAGCTTCCCTCGTCCGTTGCCAAAATACCACAGCATTTACCACCAGTCTATGGCCACATGAATTCTAATGAACGTTTGTCTTGCAGGTGGGCACTGTACGGCGACTATTTCAATTTAATCCAATCGATTCAACATCAAAAAGCACAACGTAACCTTGATGAATTAATTGAAGCAGAGACAGGTAGCTTTGGGAAATTACAGAGATCAACGTTGAACAACATTTTCTCACTTTCAGCAGCCAATAAAACATTATTTTGGCTGACGGTGGCAACAATCACAGGCTTCAACATTTATCGAAAGTTTAACCAGAAATTAAAAATACTTCCTGTAAATTCATTTCAGATCTTAGAAAAATTGAAGAATAAATGAACAAGTATTGAGTAAAAATAGTGGCAAATATGTTTCTACTGTTGATACGTTATCAGTTTTATGTATTTTCTTACAATGCAGACTTTGTCTATTGTAATTAAAATTTTTTTAAATATTATTAATTGATGTTTATACATTATCAATTTCATGTACTGAATAACAGAATAACTTTATCCTTTTGTTACAACCAGGAGTTTGGCATGTAACCTTTCTAAAAGGTTCATTATTGTTTAGGAGCAAATGTTTTCGACCAACTTCACAGTGAAGTAGACCAACTGTTTCCGACTAGAGGGAGTATCTTTTTTAACAATGACAAGCGAACGTGTTGAAATCTCCTGTCACACATGAAGCGAAAACGGAGAAAAAACGACGAAGAATTTTATCCCTTCAGACTGTCTCCAAAAAAATGCGAAATTAGGAAAACAGTCAGCCTCAATGTCAACACAACTGCAGTCTCCGCAGATTCAACATCCTACGTGATGCAACGTGTAGCTGCTTGTGTAGTTTATAGAACAAAATCTAAAAATTCATTACAGACCACAAAGCGTCCCAAACTCCATCAATCCTCTCTACGAATGGGGCTTTTGTACAGTTTCAGGCATCTCCCTCTAAAGATTTTCCTCGTCATTAATTAATATAATCTTCTCTTACCCTCAGTAAATAGCCGGTAGGCTTTTAACCCTCCTCTTACCACTCACTCTTTAGTCACCATCTCTCCTACAAGTAACGAATTGAGTAAAGACACCGTACAGTATCATCATCACATACGATTAAACGCTTCCTCCTTTAAATTTTGAGAAAAAATGTCATACTGACAGAACGTATCCCTTACCAATTCGTTTTGTAACTCGGAATGCAATTTACATTTTGAACTGACATCTTCGATCACATTTCTCAATTGTAATTTTACAAATTTAGTATTGCTAGTCAATTATCATAGGGATTTTATGGACAACCAAAAATAGCTACAGAATGATTTCTCACATCTGCAATAAAAAACTCGAATTGTGAGCGTTCTCGAGTTCAAAAACTCGAATTGTGTGCCTGCACTAAAACTTGGTCAACATTTTACCCCCAATATACGTATATACTAGTACTTATGGGGCGATTCTTAGGAAATCTTATCCTCAAAATAAATAGAAGAACCAACGTTATAGAGAACTTTTTTTTTAAGCAAACTTTCGGAATAAAATTATTCCATCATCAGTGCTGGAAAAAATAAAAATATTTTCAGTCATGAATATGACGCTTAAGGCCTGAATAAAAATACTGAGCAAAAAACTCATAAGAATAAAAATAAATAAATCCTTTTCTAACGACTGAAGTACCATACATAAGCGTATAGACAATACACAGTACATACAGGCGTACCCAATCATACATACGCAACACATTCACACCTACACATTTATATAAATATACTCGTATTTATACACACCCACACACACTAAATACACACACACTAATCACACCTCAGCATACCGCAGTTAGGAAGTAGGGGCTACAAATAATTTTGTCGCGCTAAAATCGTCATTTAGTAAAGGTTTATTCGGGAAATTTGAAAAGAGATTCTAGAATACGGTCTTGTCCATTAAAGGCTTTGCATAGGATTGAAAAATTGGACATTTTAAAAGGGTGATTAGAACTGTTGCAATGGTTTCCAATGGCGGACTGGACAATCAAATGGGCAGCCAGTAATATGAGAAAATCCTCATATTCCTGGCCGCCCATTTAGAAACAAATATTCTAGATTCATGCTTGACTGAATATAAACCGGTTTTCTATAGACGGTACTTGGATGATACCTTTCTATTATTAAGGTCCCTGGATCAAGCTAATAAATTTTTGAGTATGTTGATGCCATTCACCCCAACATTAAATTCACAATGGAATGTGAACAGAACGGTGAAGTACCTTTTTTAAATGTCCTGGTAAGGAAGTCTGGTACTAAGTTCATTTCTTCAGTTTATAGGACCCCACATCTACCGGTCTTTGTACAAATAATTTCAGCTGTTTCTACGAAGGTTTTATCGAATCGTGAGTAAAAACTTTATTGCAAATGGCCTATTGCGTCTCAAGCACGCATCAAATACTACACAATGAAATAGAATATCTGCAGAAATGTTTGCGCGTAATGATTATCCAAAATATCCTGTTAATCAAATAGTTAGAAAATTTCTCGATATTGAATTTTCCCCCCCTCCCGTAACTTTGAGCGTACCGAAACAGATAACATTTATTGGCCTTCCGTTCCTAGGTTACCTGATCAGTGAATTTGACAGAGAGTTTCTAGTCCTTGTGCGAACCTTATTCACAGCGGTTGAAGTTCATGTTTATTATAAGAATGCTTTTAAGATAGAGTCTTTTTTTAACAGGAAAAAGCGACAGGATGAGTGCCTGGAAAGTTGCTGAGTATATGTGTGTGTTTGTGATTGCTGTCAGCAATCGTACGTTGGAAGTACTACCCTCTAACTATTTATCCGTCACAGCCAACATTCAGGATTTTCTCATATTACTGGCCGCCCATTTGTTTGTCCCTCTCAGTCCGCCATTAAAACCATTGCAACAGTGCTAATCACCCTATTAAAATATCCAATTTTTTAATCCTATTCAACACCTATAATGAACAAGATCTCCGTATTCTAGAATCTCTTTATATATTTACGAATAAACCTTAGCTAAATAACGATTTTAGTGCTACAAAATTTTTTGTAGCCGCTACTTCCTAACTTGCGGTATGCTGAGGTGTGCTTAGTGTGTGTGTGCAAGTAGTGTGTGTGTGTGAATATATATATAAATGTGTAGGTGTGAATGTGTTGTGTATGTATGGTTGGGTATGCCTGTATGAACTGTGTATTGCCTATACGCTTATTTATGGTACTTTAGTCGTTAGAAAAGGATTTATTTATTTTTTTAATTTTTTGAGTTTTTTCTTAGTATTTTTATTCAGGCCTTAAGCGTCTTATTCATGACTGAAATTTTTTTATTTCTTCCAGCACTGATGATGGAATAATTTTTTTCCGAAACGTTTGCTTAAATAAATGTTCTCTATAACGTTGTTTCTTCTATTTATTTTGAATATAAGTTTACTTTTAGACATTGTTCAAAATGCCAGTAAAATTAGCACTTCAGCATAGACATAGGATCAACTTTGAACTCAATGTTACAGAGTAACTCGATGTTTCACCCAGTGTCCCAGCTGCATGCACTCTGAAGCCCGTAGTGCATAAGGAAATCCATGTGATAAAGATAGAATTTAAACCCTAGACAGAGAAAAATGAAAATTCAAATTACATTTTACACAAAGGTGGAAGATTAGAAACACAGGTAAAGTCCTACGTTGCAGTCCCTGATCAATATGAGAGCACAAACAACAGACAATACATGTGTCCCCGACATAAAATAAATTAGCACGAAATGTGCAGGCACACAATGACGTAAAACCTTTAAAATGAAAATGGAAAATTGACGAAATAGCGCAAAATATGAAGCGAAGTGTATGTGAAAGTCTTGCATTTAAAATTATTACAAAAAAAAATCAAAGCACGCATAGCACACATAAAAAACAAGTTAAGAAATATCAAAAAACAAACTAAGTACTGATCATCTAAATTCGAACACTAGGGTTGGAATAAATTTAAATGACTTCATCGCATTGACATCATGTTTTCCAAGCAGTCCTTTCAAATCAACGACACTTTTCCAAAAGATGAGTGTCCACACCACTTGACCTGTCATTAATCACACTATTGAAGCACAGCCAAATTAAGTCATGGACAAAAAAAATCTGTTTAAAATATTTCCATTACGATGGTTTCCTCTTCATTTGACTCTTTATCAGGACATCATGAAAAAATGTTCAACTGTTGATTATCTGGCTTGCATTGCTGTTAGCCACAAGAAAAGAATTTCTGATACTTTTACTGCGTAGATTATTGATAATGGAAGTGACTTCTTTTCTTCTCTTGATACAAAGTAATCTGATGTTGTGAATGTTCACTGCAATTTCCAGCCCGAGCAGTTTTGAATGCTGCTTATCGCCACAAATTATTACTGGCGCTACTGCTCCGTTGAGGGGGATACAAGCTCTCATTCAACCATCGAAGTGTATGAATAATTGTACTTGTCATTGTTGTTGTTATTAATAGCTATGGCAGTAACTTCACACGGTGGTCATAATGTTGTAAATATTTAGTTATTACAACTACTTTGCTTCAATGCCTGGGTCAGTCAACTGTAATCTCTTGGCCACTGCCTCCAGTGAGGATCCATATTGACTGAACCGATCATCAACGATAACAATGCGGACGATTTCAATTCAAGGCCGATTTTCAATGGTACGTTTAATGGTGCTTGTTTATCTGAGATTTCCCGTGTCATGTGATTTTTCATACGCGAAGGGCTTCTGAAAATCTCCCGTTAGTTATCTGAGATTTGGAAACCCCATTGTAAATATTGACTGCTCGCAAACTGTGATATCCCAATTTTAATGACAGGTATGACCATCGATCCTCTCCTACAGAACTTTGGTTGGTCTTATTATCAAGTCGTATAACCACGATCGCTACCCAATTGAAAATCAAGGACGTATCGCCGGTGGATTAAGGACGTGGTGGTCGATTATGTACGATT
>JACJUY010001894.1:85602-112658 GCA_014220935.1 Platorchestia sp. MABIK | reverse complement strand
GATATGCTAATAAAATAAATTTTTTGACAAGTTGAGTGGTTTTAATTTTATAACGTTTTGGAATCGGATAGGTTTTTCTGCCCCACCCTGTATAAGGGATACAATTATAGAGCCATTTAAAAAGAACTCCTTGATAAACAAAACATTTACTAAAACTGGCTCGCAAATTCAGTGGTTGTTTAAGGCAAGTGATTTGAAAACAAAGGAGTGACTGTGATGATTGTGCAGGCACAATAAAAATTTGAGATCTTACTTATTTGAAATTAACTCACTGTGCATACATGTATGAGTAATTAGCGATAAGTGAGCTTTAATGAGGAGGAACACGCTTACCGGCCAGTTATAAAGACACCCCCTCAACTTACATAATGCCGCCATTGAGGATTTCTGACAACACAAAGAATATTCGATGCATTACTGAGGAGAATGTCATGCATCACCCACATATATACAAGGAAAATAATGAAAATCTAAGCTGAAAATTATTCATGGTTTTGATACAATTAATTCTTTCTATGAGAACAGGAGCAAATCATGTCTTATAACTAGCCCTTGAGCATGTTAGTTTTGGGGAAATATTATGGGAAAGCAATATTAATGTAGCGCATTTGACACGTACGAAGAGAGCGTAATTTCTGTTTTCGATTTACTTAACTAATATTCTGTTACTTACTTGCGGTAAATTTCGATACGTCGTCCCTAAAGTGATAGTAGTAAACCTCGAGTAATAGTAGTCGTTAAAATTGCTGTGTATTTCATAATGTATTGAGAACTTCATTTTACTCTATGAAATTGAGGATAACATAAAATTAAATCGCAAACTACAAACAAAGAGTTTAAAAAATTCAGGCTTAGAAAGTTATCATTCCAAGTAGATCTCACAGTACATTGAAAGGTTTCCTCTTAACTAATGTCTCTCAGTTTTTTAAGATAAGGTCTCTTATTAATTCGTTGATCCCGAATATTTTTAGACTTTGATTCACACATAAATTTAATGATAATGCTGCAATGAAATGATGTATAAGTGCAACAAGTTTATGAACAAAAATCTACACGTGCACTAAAAACTTACAAGGCAGGTGGCTTTAAGACGAGGAGATGATCAGAGAAACGCATGTTAAAATTTTGATTCGGTGGATTAAATTGGCCGTTGAATTTAGGGCCAAGGAAGATAAATTTCATTAACGAAACTGGAGCACAGTTTTAAAAGATATTCTTTACTTTTCCACATGTACCACTGAAGGATCTTGCTTTCTTTGCGAAGTTATTACAGAATTTCATGGTAAGTTATTCATGCGACTAGTTTATTGAAGAAGTTGAAACCCTTGATAAATAATTCGATTTGCATTCAAATTGTACTTGTCTTGTGGTGAGTTTTTATTGAGTGAACTGAGGCAGACGTGGCGCAACTGCTTGCTTTTATGCAATTCTAAGTCATTACTTCGCCAGAACCTGCTGAATAATGAGGTATAATTGTGCCACCGAGCTCAAAAATCTTCAAGCAATCAAACAATTTCATCTTCGTCGTAAAACCGTAAACTTCGAAGTAAGACGAATCAGTAAGTATTTTTTTAGAAGGGACAAAAACATTGACATGTAGAGTTTGCGTGAAGCACAAACTTATTCAGGTTCAACAATTTTAGATCGTGGTTGATGACTGTCTAATATGGCCTGGTTTAGTTCTCTTCCGAAAATACTTCAATGATTGTGTCTCAAGAGAATGAATGTAAAAGGAAATGGATTGAAATCTTACCGGCAAAGATAAATTTTAACCTCTTTCAAGAGTAGTACACTACACTTCGTGATGTGCATTCCGACCATTTAACTTAATTGATAGTCTAGAAAACTGGGTCAAATGTCCAATTTGATAACCTAACTTATCTGTTTCTTTAAAATTTTAATTTTTTCATCGTCACGCTTAAAAACGTAGCAGGTTAAATATATGAGAAATCTCTTATTTCCTGAAAAATGCTACTCAATTCAAAGGGTATCACCTTAACAACTGAATCGAGAGCAAAAGTGCTCATAATGTACAACCGACCTAATGTGAATACAGCTGTCCGAACTAACCTTAGATAGAATTTTAGACAAAAAATGAACGGATGAAGCTATTACTGAAATGTTTTTTGTACTGCAATACGTATTTAACAGTCAAGTGGACTGAAATAAGCTAGACGTTGTTATGTCTGAAGAATCTGGTTTCCAATATGAAAGGCTTTCATAATTGTTGTTATGAGATTCGTAGAATTAAGTTTTGTTGTGTCCACGTACATGAAAGGGTGTAAAAAAAAACAAAGAACGAATCACATACAAGTGCGGCGCGGAGGAAGCTTGATTTGAGCAGAAAAAGGAGTTAAGGGGATAATGCTTTTACTATACGACATGCATGCAACATATGGGCAACGAAAGAGCACAATATTGGCTTCGCCTTCGCGGATGTGGCGGAAACGATGGAATGATGAAACTATTTAGGTGCAGTGCAGTACCGAGTGCGCAAGGATATGATGCGCTGCAGGGCATATAATTATGGGAACTGTTGAGCGGGCATCAGTGTAAATTTGAATAGGAAATGAGGTGAACAACTGGTTTTCAGTGCGTGTGGGCTTGATCCAAGGGCGAGTGATCTTGCCACGGCGGTTTAATGTTGTGAGGAGGACATTGAATGCGAAGTGAGAGCTATAGCTTCTGATCAGGACTAGATAAGATGCGAGTGGGTGGGGCACAGGAGAGCAAAGAGGTGCTCACAAAACTTGCTAGAAGAGGATAAATTGTAAATGTTAGTTACTGAACTTGGGTATTAATTAAATCTTTTGTATTTTCTGACATCATGCACTAAATAGATTGATGGTAATTAAAAGTTTTATGAAAGAGCATCTTCGGCGTTTGAGAGGTTCCTAGACAAAACGAAAAGCTCCGATGAATTTGGTGGAGAAAGAGTTATAAGGCCGAGCCTAATTAATTCTCCTTAAATGGACGCAAATTAAAACTGATTTCTGCAGCGAAGTGAAGGCGTGTTCGACGAGTAAAATAACAAGAACATTGTAATTGAAACTGAATCGTATAATATCAATAAGGATGAACTGCTATCTATTCTTATTTTTATTATTCTCCAAGTAGAAGAATTAAGGTGGCATTAGCCCAAAAAATGAAACAAAAAACATGTCTGTCGTCCTATGAAAATAGTTTTGAAGTTTATGTAGAACCCTGTAGGTATAAAGAAAGAGAAAATTCAGACTACATGCAGAAAGGAGATTCGATTCATAATTACTAATTGCGTAGGGAAATAAAATGTAAGTATTTTGACATGCCATGGCAGTATCAATGATGCTAAAGGCCGTTTGTTACAAGAGAAATACTGAAAAGTAAGGCTTTAGGGTTTTCTATTTTTGAAGACCATGAGTGAACTACATCAGGTGAAAAACAGTACAATCTAAGCTTGGGAATAAGCAATTGTATGAATAGCTTGGAAGAAGGTATGAGTGGTGAATTTACATCTCTTAACTGCGAAAAGTATCCTCTAGCAACTATCTAAAAACGCAGCGGAAAAACGTGAGCCCGTAAAATTGCAACGCCGTTGAAATTGAGCAAGAGCCACATCTTCATTTCTTGAGATCTTGTTGAGAGAGGAAAAAAGGGAGTCGCCAGCATGCATCGTGTGGCTTAAAGAAAAATGTAATAGATGCGGAGCTCTGCGGATCTGTTCACCGTCCGGGTCTTTATTTCACTACGGCTATCGTCCAACACATAGCTCTTCTGCTGAATTACATTAGTGGGCTTCACTCGGCTTCATCCCTTTCTGCAAGAGGCCCATTTTCGCACTTTACTCTGGTGCTTCGTTCTGTGCAGTACGATTCGTGTGTATTGAAACTGTATTTCGTTCCTAGAATTCATGGAGCGCAAATGTGCTGAATAAGACTAAATTTTAATTTAAGCTCATTTTATTAAAAATTTTTGGTCATTCACATGCAATTTCGATCACTGCTCTTTCCGAAACGTAGTTAATCTACGCGCGTTTATTCGTATCCCAGCACAAACCGTTTTTGCTATCGTTTCATTGTAAAATGCGCACGAGCATGATTGAGGACATAACGCCCCCGTCCCTGGCTTCCACTTACGTACCACAAGTCAATAACTGCATGTCGTGACCGTCGCTTTTTAGCGCCGCGCGTTGCAGACTCGCGCAGGCCTGCGTGTCGTGATCGCGGCACGTGGCGTAATCCGTGACCACTTCAAGTCATCGATTGAAGCAAAGTGGTGCGCTGGAAGACGACGTGCTTACTCTTGGTTATTACGGACCAATGCTGGCCGCACTTGCACCCTGCAGCACTGCTTCCCACGACCTCATGTGTCGTGATCTCGACTGGAGTTGAGCTTCTAAGGCCAGTGTCAAAACATCTAGTGAACATTTCAAAGTAAATATATTTAAGGAAAATGCCGCTACTCGTGTGTTTGTTAACCTTGGTGTTGCTTTTTTCCTTGGTTTCTTTTAACGTGTTGGCTGCGATGGGTTGAACTTGAGCTCAATGTTCACCGCATATTTAAAGTCAAAATTTTCTTATAATTTTATACATTCCAAACATTAACTGGGTCCATTAAATACCATGAATTTTTAGAGATTATTGGAAATTTTTTTAAATGGCCCATAGATGGCTTGTTTTGCAGCAGGAAGAACTTAAGCACGACCCATCGATAGGTCGTATTACAATCAACGTGTTGAAATCACACTACAATGTCTATACAATGCTTTTGCTTGACTTATAAAGACCACAACTTTGGCGTAAGCGTTTCGGACTTCACGCAACTGTTCATAATAATTCAAGAAATTGTGAAGCTAAAGCTTGTTGTAAATGCATATTGACTTACAGTTGATGTACATTGCGTGTCTATGCTTCACTGAAAGTAAAGTAAACTAAGTGTTTTTAACAGTCGGATAAAAATCTATAAAAATTCAAAGTCAAATTGGCATAAATGAGTACTGAAGACCGAATTAGTCAATTTTATGGAACGTTGTTAACCTTCCATGGTAAACTTATAACAAAGTCCGAAAATTGAAAAATTAAAAAAGTTAGATTCCAAAACATTATTAGCAATATTTAAAACTGTTGAGCTTAATTTGTGATCCTTGGATTACATGTTTGGTCATGATGATGTAAAAATTAATATGAAATGTGTTAAATTAAATAGATTTCATTGCAGAAGCTGACGAGTGGCGATGATAACAAGCAAGTGAAAACAGTAGTCAATTTTAAAGCGCAAGCTCAGCGTGCTTCTACTTGAGAATGAATTAATTTGCCTGTTCTCTTTTCGTTACGCTTGAGGTGGTTTAATAGAAGAACTAAATTCAAATACCCAAAATTTCTGTGTTGATAGATTACCTTTATATTTTTTACATTTTCTTTCAGCTCGTCCCAATGAGGGGGCCTCGTCAAAGTTCATTTATGCATCTCCGTTCAAATGGGTCCTTCACTTGAATTTCAAAATGGGCTAATCAGATACCAGTATAAAATTTTAATAAAGAATCAGTCTCACGTATTAATCAGATATCAATATCAAGTGTCAGTCAGTAACCAACATGACGTGTTTACTTGATACTTATTTCATGTATAGACTAGTCACCTATATGAGGCAGTAATCAGATACCAATGTCAAGCATTAATCAGGTACTAATCCGGGTCTTTAAACAGATACCAATCCAACTTATAAATCTTCTACTAATTTGGCTCATTAATCACATACCAACCTCACTTGCATTAATTCACCTCAAAATTAAAGGGTGAGTACAATGTTTCTTTGGTGGACAATCCTAAATTAAATGCGCTTCAAGTGTGAAAACTTAAACGCGTTTAAGCGACCTTAAGAGATCAGTTTTAATCTTCTGTAAAGTGCAGTTTACATTTTCAACTGCACTGGTGAGCCTTCGTAAATTTTCATGCTAGTTTCTCAACCTTGGAGCTAAAATTCAAGTTGATTTGAAATCATGATGAATGAATTACTTAGATTTATACCTAATCTAAATCATTACTAGCACTATGTAATAACCAACGTACTCCTAATATCAAAAATGATGGTATTTTTCATAAGGTGGAGTTATATTTCAATCGCAAAAAATTGTTCGTAAAAGAACAGATTCGATGGATTTTTTATCCCTCTATATTCGTAATGGAATAGTCACGGAATGAATTACAATCATCAATATAAATAAATTGAAGTCATTAAAATAAAATTTTCGGTTAATATGAAGTGTTCACGTATCTTACTTACAAAGTGGGAGAAGAGATTGCTTGCCCAAGCAAACAATCAATCAATCAACCGAGTAGGCATCCAACCAACCGACCAACAAACCAACCAAGTGACAAGCCGCGTATGATTTTATGTCATTTAGTGGGATTCACAATTTGTTAATATATATATATATACTAATAAAATTCCGATAGTCCTGATTGTTGGCAAATTTTAATGCTTATACCACCGTCCGCACTCTGCTTTTAGTATAACATAGGCAAAATTAAAGCATCCTATTTTCAGTAATACCATAAGGCAGAATTTACCGCCATGATTAACACAAATAAAGCTCAATTTTGACCTTCTCACAAGCTGTATCATAGATACGATCTGATACAAATGTCCAATTCCTGAAGAATATTTCCCAAAAATTTGTCATACAAGAACGGAGATAAACGATAATGCGATTTTACGGTCAGTGGGAGAAAAACTAATAATGACACGAGAAAAAAATGTCTAACCTGTATATACGGTACAATGAGTGCAATTTTACTTCAAGAGCTTTTGAAAACATCACTTTGGTTACGACCGCCTATGTCGACACATTTTTGGAGTTTCTACGGGAAGTTCATCATGGTCATGTGAATTTTGTCGCGAGAAACATGGATTTCGTGAGTTATTGCAAGTTTTAGATCTTTGGTACTGGACCTGGAAATAGGCCTAAAAAAGACCTGAAAACACCTCGCACTGGATTTCTGAACGTCGAGAGGAATGCGATGTTGCACCGTCTTGGCAAAACTGTAGACAGTCAGTAGGATCAGTGAGGAATTTGCGGTCTCTTGGGTTGAATATATGCACTTTATACTATCAAATGTACCTTCGTTAAAAAAAGGCTCTATACTCTACACCTTTTTAACTTCAAATTAATCCGAGTCAAGTTCAATTTAATGCGAGTCAAGTTCAATTTAATCCGAGTCAAGTTCAATTGAATCCAAGTCAAGTTCAAATTAATCCAAGTCAAATTCAAATTAATCCAAGTCAAGTTCAATTTAATCCAAGTCAAATTGAAATGAATAAAAGTCAAATTTCACAAACATATATATTAATACATTTGCATTTTATGTACGTAATGTTGTATTCCGTACTATCGGTTTTTAAAATAATTTAAAAAATGCCTTTTTCAGTATCTTATGTTCAGATTTCTCTAATATAGGAGTATAGAAGAAAAGTGTTTCTCTATGAATTTGAATCAGCGCTTCACTCAAGATGGATCTCTACAACCAATCAACGGACTATCGAACAAGTGAAGATGAACAAGAAAAGATACGCGCAGGAGTAAGAAAAGGAGTAAAAAGAGGAAACTGCAAGAAAACACGAGAAGAAAAATGCAGAGTGATAGATGCTGCATTGAAAGATGAAGATTAGAGAGCAGTGGCAAAATTTTATTGCTAATGCAGGAATGTATCTGTGTAGTAATGTACTCATATAAATTGTAATCAAGCGGAATCGTACATTAGTACTCAGTGAATCGCATTTGTAAATTTTTTAAAGATTAAATATACATATCGTCCGGTATTAATCTTTTGTATTTGCATGTATATGATTTCATTCATATATATATATATATATAAATATATATGTGATAAAGTGAAATTTCACGCATATAAATATCTATAACTGCAAATAAATCCTCGAAACTATGAGTATGTGTAACAAAAAATTCCCTTTTGAACATAAATATTTTAATGTATGCACACTGTCATCAATGTAGAATTTTAAAACTACTTTAATGAGGAGTATAATACAAAGTTTTTATATTGACTTGCATCTTTTACACCGCTCAAAGATCTGAATCACACTTTGCCTCCTTATACTGGATACTTACTACATTTTAAGACAGCTTGTTTTTATATTGCAGAAATTTTATGTATTCCATGCTACAAGGAAAAACGACTGTCTTGCTCATCTCATCCAATAGATACATATTTAACACAAAAAACTCAAATTAACAAGTGATTATGTCAATTTTTAACTGAACTTTAGGGTTCGATTAATTTGAATTTGACTTGGATTAATTTGAACTTGACTTAGATTAAATTGAACTTGACTTGGATTAATTTGAACTTGACTTGGATTAATTTGAACTTGACTTGGATTAATTTGAACTTGACTTGGATTAATTTGAACTTGACTTGGATTAAATTGATCTTGACTTGGATTAACTTGAACTTGACTTGGATTAAATTGAACTTGACTTGGATTAAATTGAACTTGACTCGGATTAATTTGAAGTGAAAAAGGTGTAGAATCTTCCATCCCCAAGAAAGTAACTTTCGTCGATTGCAGTGGTCGCTAAGGTAAATCGCGAGAGATAGTGCCCGATCACAATTGGAATTTGTTTTTTGAACATTCCCGACAAATGGACTTGCGTCCATCAGGTTTATCAGAATTACTTTCTGGCGAATGCTTTTCAATCGTGTGTCATCACAAAGATGTTACGTTATCGCTCGCACCCAATTTCTGTACACATACATTCCTGCACATGCTTGCAATGAGTCTTAAAATTGACTTGAAATTTTTGGTGTATGATTATAAGCGTCTTTCACATGAATTTGAATGTAGCCTCTTTAGACCAGGTCATAAGTGGCCTGGTCTAAAGGGTAGCTGCCGGTCTGGTGTTCTTACATTTTTTGTACCGATCTTTCCTTTATACTTTATAACCGTAATATTGCGAGTCATGGTAAAAAACTCACTTTAATAAAGCGGTTACGGCAATTCAAATTGCTCATATTTCAAATCATTAGGGTTTTTGCGACGCTATAAAAGACTGAAAGTTTTTTACGTTGAGTGAGTTAATTAATTATTAAAAATTGTATTTAAATGAACGTAGGATTCAGACCAAGTATGAACAGCGTATATTGCGGTGAATACTTAAATTAAAACTTACATTGCCTTCCCGTTGCCCTCTGAGCCCAAAATCAAACAACATACTTAATTGTGTGCGAAATGTTTTTATCCAGTGAAATAGCTAGCGTTATATGTAAGGAGGGGCTTTGCGCATCTATTACTACAGCAAAAACAGTCACATTATGAATAGTTCGTACAAATTTGTACGCAAGACTGCCTCCTGAAATTTTGGTAACATAAGTTTCGGAAAAAATAAACTGTATTCATAACGAAAGCCGCAAAAAAATATTTTTAGGGAATTAGTACTTGAATTGTTTCTTCTGGCATTATTTAGGTATCATAAAGGCATCAGTTCTTCAACTAATCTACTCGAATGAACAATTTTCCATTCCAGATTAGTTATTCCGATACGGACCAGATATTTTTAATCACAAGATGAAATTTGTCTCACATATAAAGTTCGATTAAGCGCGTACATCATTTAATTTTGTAACTATACAACATCACTATACTTGCTGACTGGTTCTCTCACCTTCTGCTTCATTTCAAAATCTAAAGCAGTGCTTGTGAAATACTCATGAGCTTCTGTAGTCCTGCGAGGGCAGTGTGAGAGAAGTAACATTGAAACACACCTTCGAAGCGAAACATTTGAATTATGTTCATGTTCTACGAGTCTATGCTTTTTTTCGAGAGGGTTATGAACAAATGCATAAATGTAAAAAACGGGGTTGTAAATATGACTAGCACTGCCACATCATAATTCAATACCGTTCTATCCGACGTGAATCATTAACTGCATTCAATTTCTTCGTTCACATATGGTATAAAAACAAACGAATTTTCAAAAAAGGTGCGTTTAAGAAAACACTACACTTGCATAAGCGGAATTTTCTGTCATTGTTCATTTCCCTGGAATCCATTCGAAAGCGTGAGATGTTATTAGGACAATTTACACTGTATATTCCTTCCCAAACGGAAAGGGAGACATGATACGTACAATTTCCGATGCATATACTATTTTAAAAATTTAATTTAATCCACAATCAAAATTTTACTCATTTTTTAATTAAAACTACAAATTATTTTCAAGTTTTTTTACCGAAATTAAAAGTGTTTTTCATACTTTCTAGAGCGTACTTTCTCTGATAATAGACGAGGAACAGTCATAACAAAAACCTGATGCAAAATGACAAAAGACAAAACCTGGTACCAAATGGAGCTCCAGGGAAAGACGGAATAAAAAGAGCTGAAAGGAGGACAGGAATTAGTGGAATTGGTTATGAGTAATTCGATACGATGCTGAAAATAGAAATTAATCTAAGGAGAACCTACTTCACAGAAATGGCACCACCTTGTAATGGAAAACTACACCACCTTGGTACTGTAGAAATTTATGACCACTTGCGAGCATTTATGATCTGCCAGTTCGTATTTAGTACATCAATTTTCACTACATTTTTCTTGCAATACTGAATTTTACTTTATGAAGATTTTCATATATATCTTTCCAAATGATAATGTGATTTCATTTGCTAATGAGCAAGAATCATTTAAATTACTAACAAGTACCAACTGACGAACATCAGTGAAACAAAACTGTTGGGTACTGTTGATTCCTTTTATATAAAGTTTCATTATGCCTTGAGACATGACCCCACAGAAATATTTCCATCGTTTTGGACGTTGTGCGTGTGTTAACATGGCGCCGTCTCTCACGGCACGGGAATGCTAGGTTATGATGCTCTAATTAAAATACGATTTGGCTCTGGTAGATTCTTCCCTATTTCCTAAACTTAAAACTGCACGAAAAGAAGTCATTTACGATATGTACAAGGGATATTGTGAAAAATTGTAAATGCAGCTTCGAGCCATCAGAAGAAACGATTTTCCCCAGAGCATTTGAGGATTGGAAAAAACGTTGCGTAGCAATTAACGGGTGGTACTTCAAAAGAGAACAACATCCGTAAAAATGCGAGTGCAGTGGTACGATTCATGTGAGAAAATTTTGGTCTCATTTTGAACGGACCTTGTAGTAGGAGGCCTGAAGAAGAAGCTTGAATTTAGTTATATCAATGCCGTATTTAAATCAATACCGTCATTTAATGACGTGATTTAGAAACAGAGCTTGCGCCGATCTCGCGGCCTGGGTAGAAACGCACACACGTTGTGACCGCACTGAAACAAAGCGATGACGCTAACCGTCAAACTTTCCCCCATTGAATCATCGCAGTTCGTGGCATGGATACAGAGTTATTCAAGCTGGTTTGAAATCATGGTCGAACGAGTGGAGAGGTGAAGTTTACCCGCGTAAAAAAATTAAAATTACAGACCTTGATCAACGATCACACAAACAAAAAGCTTCTTTTTTGCTCAACATGGAATTATCATGACCGAGTTCTCCGTAGATGGAGTGTCATAAGACTGCAATAATTATTATTATTTAAAAAGTGCAACTGAAAATGCTGAAAATCCTGCCTCAGTTGCTCATGACTGGGCCACTCACTTTCCACCAAGCTCGCCTGCACATAGATAGCCACAGCTGGCAAGCTGCGTGGACACACACGCGAAATTATTACGCCAGACTTTGACTTTTTCTCAAAGTTGAGACAACGCATGCAAGAGGGCTGTTAATCATCTTTTGACGAGCTGTGTGACGCCGTCGTCCGAACAATTTGTCTGATGAACAGAGTGTATCAGATGGAATTACTCAGTTTCTCACATGTCGGAACTTCTTAATCGAGGAACAGAGAGGCTGTTCTGAAACGGCTGTAAAGCGATATTATCAAAACATTTACATAAAGGTGAGTGAAAATGATCGCACATTAAATAGAACTCGCAAATTATTCACACGAGTACCAGTTAAGAGTTACCTGCCTAATTAATTACCAATATAAGGTAAAATTCAGGAATTCAGCCGCGATCTCCAAAACTGCTAAGTTACTCGTTACATACAATACCTATCATTAAATGTTTGATGAACATTCAAAAATGAGGGAAGTAGGAGAACTGTTAGAGAGGACTGAGAAAACTTAATGCATTTGTAGCCTCCTTAATTGATGGTATTGGAGAGCTATCAAACGATTTAAAAAGACCCTGAGCGTTATTCATTCAATAATAAATTCACATTAATTCTGTTTTTTGGTTTTGATGGATTTTGATTTTGAAAACAAATGAGGGTAGTGTGAAATTTTGCTGGCACGGATATTCCATAACATGTGCCTAGTTGTTGTACCCGTACAGTAAAAACTTCCTATCGTGGCGTTCACGTACAAAAAGATGTTTATATTTTTACGTACTCAGCGTATTATTATATTATAATATAATACTCAGCTTCCGTAAATTTTTTTCGATGCGTGGCTCAAAAAAATCATTCATGTTGTCTACAGACCAGTTGAATTGCTAGTCCTGACAACGTGATGCGTTAATGACGAAAAAAGGGCGTCTCCGGAAATTCATTTCGATTAATTTGTTTTGACGATGCGACGAAACATGTTTTTTTTCTGTTGGATTTCCTCTCAGTAATTATTTCGTTTTAACGGTATTCTTATTATAAGAAATGCTAATAATTCATGGTAAAAAAAATTGTGAAGCGATTCAAAGTGTCAAATGTTTTAAACGAAATAAATCACTATCTTCATGCTTCGCCGTAATTTTTTCCTTGGATCATTGAAAGATCGGGATTTAAATGCAATGGTTGTATACAATTGAAAAAGTAGCATGTGGTGTCGTATTATATTTATTTTTCGTATCAGGTTCGCATAAGCACCACAGGACAAAATGTTTCCGAAACTGTTTCCAGTCATCCCTGACGACGGCTGCAGCAAATTCGTCCGAACGCATTATTGGGCTAAACAATTTTCTTGCTTTGCATAATCCTAACAATGAAATATTTCAAATTTTGACTTGTGATGGGCCGTCTCCCGGTAAAACAAAAAATAAAACCCTGCGGTGAAAATCGTACATCTACGTTTAAGATTTGTCAATTCTTAGAATGATTTTTCTGCTAAAAAGATATGTATGCAGTAAAGAGCCAGAAGAAAGCCCACTCCATCCGATGCTCCATAACATGAACGGAAGAAAAGCTTCCTTTAGCCATTCATAGCATTTAGCGAAGAGGAAAGAACGTGAAATCCTGGGCGAGGAGATGAGCAGAGCGCGGTGCGCAGGTCGAGTTGCGTGGCGGTGCCGTGGTTCTGAGCTGTGCGAGTGTGACAAGCTGGGATCGATTGTTCCTGGTGCACAGGTAATAAATGTTCAACCAAGGCGTATTAAGCCAAAGTGATCGTTACGCTGTGCCTCGGAAGCGTTAGTGTAACTCCAGTGGTGGTGGCGTTAGGTCATCCCCAGCCGGAAGCCTGCAATATTACTGGTAAGTGTAAGTGGAAGCATTTACCTTTAGCTAGACTTATTTCATGGTGGATTTAGACGCCTCTAGTCAAACCTAATACGGAGGGAATATTGACTCAGATATGCGAGGCCTATCTCAGCCAAATAATTTCATGAGTTCAACAAAAGATTTCTCATGTAAGCTTCATAGTGAATGAATTTTGTTGAAAAGTTTAATTAATAATTTGCAACGACATCAAGAAAAATTTGAACACCCTCATAAAATAAGTCGAATATTATTCACGCCCAGCAGATATAGAAGCCCTCTGTCCTTTAGTTTTTGTCTATGCGTCATAATCGCCGCGGAATATAGTTGACTCTGAATAATCGACGCTGAACATGGAGGTTTGTAGGCCTATACAAATGCGCATATCGCACCACGTTTCGAGTAAGTAGGTGACCCGTTTATTTTACGTCTGATTTTTACACCTTGCAACGTAATTACAACCACAGCTACTAGACAAGCACTGGCAACAGGTTGTTATGAACATCAGAATAAGGAAGGAACTGTCACTGCAGCAAACTACTGCGAACGTGTTAGGGTAGCAATTCGGCTAGAAATAAAGCATAATTGAACTGTTTGTAAATGTCGGTTTTGAATTCCACTGGACGGTGAAGGGTTTATATATGACTTTTACATTCCTTTGTTGAGAAATCAGGGCTCACCAATAGGGCTCTTTCTGCCCAGAAGAGACCCTACGACTGAAACTAACACGAACGTGGAAAAGTAGACAAACAACTGAAAATTCAAGAATAGTTGAGCCAGTTTGAATTACAATATAGCGTAAACTTTTTGGAGATAGTTTCATATCATAATATGGACCTCTATGTTAGAATAGCAGAAAATTTTAGTAAATTAGCAGAAAAATCGGTCTACCTAAAAGAAGCAGTGCTAATTGAAGAAGGAAAAAATTTGTTTGCGTGACAAATTATCACAGCCTGCAGCTGCAGGCAGAGGCAAAAAATGGTTATCTGGAAAATTTTGATCCATCGATTTCGGAAATTTTTAGTTCCACGTGCAAACACATATATAGGGTGTTTCACAAAAACTTGAATCCTTTGTTTGAATGGCAAGAACTCACTAACTAATCATTCGATTTAAATGTACTCTATTGGTTTGATACAGAAAATTTTTTCTGGAACAAAAATAAGCATATTGTTTCATTAACACAAAATTGTGGATATAGCTATTCAAAACGTACTAGGCTATTCAACACTTTTTAGAACAAATAATCGCAAACCATAATAAAATTATTTATATTTATTTATTGTCATGAATGCCAACAAAAATACGATGCCACATTTAGGTAAATAATTATTTAAATTTCAAGAGCAATAACTTTATTAAACCTTTGAAGAAAGGTGAAATTTTCTCGACTTCCAACTTAGCGCATATTTTTCTGAATGCATTCTCGAATTTTTTCATCTTTTTCATTGCACGCCTCATTATTTGCGGATTTTGGCTGAAGGCATTGAACTCTGTCGTAATCTTTTCTCTTAAATCATGTACATCCAGCGTCGGAGTTATGTAGACTTTATTGTTCAGATGTCCCCACAGAAAGAAGTGCCATGGAGTGAGGTCTGGGGACCTGGGCGGCCACTCCTGGCCATGTCCTACGCTCATGACACGGTTCTGAAACACTCTTTGCGAATATTCGCGTGCTAAAATGTGCCCATGGCAGGGGGCATTATCCTGCATCCTCCAGACCGAGTCAAATCTTTAACCGTACACTTATAAAGCACCGCGTAACATCAAGATGGCTCTCTTAGAAAATAGGACCTATTACTCTACCGTTGCTACACAATCCCGCGCCCACACCAAAACCTTCTCAGGTTTGAAGGGAACATCGTACGTACAGTTCTCGGGATAGTCACTCAATAAGCGCATACATCCTATTATTCTGTTTGTTAATTATTCCACGTTAATGGAAAGCTGCCTCATCGATCACAACTGAAATTACAACCCTTGTACGTCTAAATTGCTTTATCAAGAGTTTCGCGTTATTGGAGCAGTTGTCTTATAGTCATACTAGAAAATTATTTTCTGCATCTAAACAAAAAAAGAATATTCAAATCGGTCGATTAGATAGCAAGTTATTACCATGCTACCAGAGAGTTAGCGTTTTTGTGAAACAATCTGTATAGACGTGCTCATATAACATAACCTTGCTTTTTTCCTGAATAAATGTGTATCTATGATGATAGAAAGTTTGGAATTTCACTTTCATCCTTATTGGAGACCGAAATTGCAATAAACTAAATTCTAACAACAGAAATTACCCATAAAAGCCAGAGAATAAAACCAGAGGGGAAACGTAGGCACTTTCAATGATTAACAAGAATGAGCTCGAAAGAATGGACATTAATAGAGTAAATAATTTTGTTTCATAAACAATGGATGCCATAATATTTAAGAATGTGCTTCTAGTAAGCCCTTCTGTGTTATAATGATACCAGTATGCACGGCCTTTGAAAAATAGAAAGTATTGGACGACGAGCGTAAACCTTTTAGAGGTAAGAAATTATATTAACTTAGGGAGCCTCCGTCTTCAAAAACGGGATCGTTTTTTTCACAATTAGAGCTATGTTTCGTGCAAGTACCACTCGTGAAGTATTCCTGATAGTTCCAATGTTACATGAATCCATATAGATATATGGCCATTAAGCTCATGTCGAGTCACTATTAAAGAAATTCCGAGCAGTTTTATTTAATGCAAGATTGTTGATAATTTTAGAAACATGCACATCACCGTACAAAATTTCCGTCAGAAAATATTGTTGGAAAGTTTACTATGTTCACGCGTAGATACACGCAGAATGGGAAAAACCGAATGCTGATTTAGACAGGGTTTATTCAAGCTACCTGCTGATCAGTTGTTATCTAGCCTAGAGCTGTAATGAATGGAGACAAATATACTACCGTGCATATATTTGTGCAAAATTGATATTAACGTTGAAGCATAATTAGCAAGGAAAAAATGAATACTCCATAGTAATACACCCCGTATATAGAAGTCCATAGTGTGTTATGATGTTCTGAAGTGCAGTTGGGTGATATTACANTATGGGTTAGACACATTTTAGAAACATATCATGAACTATGCTTTCGATTTTAGCGACTTGAATGAAACCATTATGAATGAAGCTCACGTATTTTCAAAACCTCCTCCTCTTTGGTGACATTATTTGTTGATGTTAGTATTGATCCCTAGAAATCGGCCTCAAACCCAACTTGCTCAGCGCAAAACGTTCTTAACTTAGTAATGTGTTCAGCATTCTTAGTAATACTACCTATCTCACAATTACGTTCAAGCAGCAATTAAGAGAAACCGACGATCTAGTGCCACAGGTGTGCTGGTGCTGACAAATGTTGCTATTTATTACATGCATTTATTTCACCAATGTAAGCAGCGAAGATTGATCATTTCATCATTGTGAAAAATATGGAGCAAAATTAGTGACGCATAAAATAGTGACACTTATACTTGTAAGTGAATTCTCCCTCCAACTAATTTAAAAAAGTTCAATGTTGAATCATATGCCCATTTTGCAGAAGCGTTCAATGAAGGGAGAAACCCTTCATTCCTCGGCACCAATTCGAAGAATACGTGCAATAACATAATGCTGAGTTAATCCCAACATTGCGGTTCGATATCCGGGGAGTTTTTCACATACGCGGGTGCTCAAGGAGGAGGAGCGTGGCCAGAAGGGGCGGAGTAACGGCTGAGCTGTCGCTATCGGTTGGGTCACGACCCAGCAGCGTTTTGCTGGCCGAGGATGCATTAGCGTGTTACACAGGTGGCCGCGTTAAATAATGCTCATCGCTCATTGATCCTTGCCCTCGTTGCCTAAGCTACTGAGCCACGCAAAACAGTGCAGATAGAAACTGGCGTTTAGCTCTCCGGACGCACAGTGTGTATATTTATGAAAACATCATTTGATCGCAAACTGGTCGTTCTATAATAAATTTATAAATTGCTTCTAATTACATAGTGAAAAGGGAACATACAAACAAAAACCTCTAATCGATACATTTGCGCTAGTTTCAGTGAACCCAGGCTAGTTTCCCTAACAGTGAGCGGTTACGTCAAAAATGTGGTGAATTTTATTGATTTTTTCCTCTCAAATGGGGGTTTTGAATTCATAGTTACACATTTGTGCTATAAACGGCTTAATATTGTTCACATCAAAGTTCCATAAAGCTGGGCAAACGATTGTTCTACAACGGATGCAAGGACTGGCTACGTCACTTGAAGGCTTTTGGGGTACAGGCAGTCTTTGTATCCAGGTTACGAAACACAACACATGAAGGCTTTGTTCGTGCGAAGAGGCTTGCGTGTTGGTCGCTCATGCAACTGAGCATCATCGCACCCATTTTGCGTAGATCTCATGCATACCATTAGTCAGTCGCTTCTCTGTAATGAGAACCATGTTTAGAGATTGGATAGCGCGAAAAAGAAAAAACTATGTTTAACACATTGATAATGCATTACCAAGTCATTCACTCCAGTCGTTTCTACACATTACCTTCTTCAACTAGTATGCACTGGATGACTCATAACGATGACTCAATTTCTTTAATTGATTACCTCTCCAAAAAAAAGCAATACCAACCCTCGACTCTTGATTAGGTAACAAAATTCCAAGGTACTTCTTTAAGTGTCGTAGATCAAGCCTTTCTTAAATAACTAGTACTAAAAGTACATCAGAAGCCTTCTCTTGCGCATGCAGCATAAGTTCTGTACTAAGTTCAGACGACGAATTTATGAGCTTGAGAATATCATACCATTAAACTTGCGTCGTCATAAATTGTTTTGGTATCTCGATACTGCTCTAAAAAGAATTTAACGGAAACGCAAAATCATCCAGTTAGCTGAGTTGAGCGTAAAATATAGGTAAAATGCCTATTTAGAAAGACGCACTATTTTCTGCAAGATGATACATGGCTCATCCGAAGAACTCGCGCGTGAGAACTGCACTGATGGCAGTGCACAAATCATCATTGAGTGCCTACGTCCCAATTCCAAGTGAAGTATTCTCAAGTATCCTCACCTTCAGGGGCGTAATCGAATATTCTAGTAACTACCTCACGCTCATATTGATCCCAATTAATCCTGGTGACCGGTCACAGAGTTGCTCAACAGAGTTCCATTCTTACCGAAGCGGCACTTGCAATTACGTGTATTGATTGGTCCTGGCAGAGGACGGTGCTGACCCGCAGACTTATGCATGAAATTGTGGGGCCAAACGGCACCGAATTACAACGTGTGTCGAGCCATGGATCATCGAACTGAAAAAATTATATGTACTACGGCGTAGCGGCTCTACGCTGCCATGAGGGTACAACCACAGTGCAGTCAGGGGATTTGCCTCTCCGCCAAGCTGTTAGGTGAGCTGCTCACGGTTACATTCGATGTTTTCAGTGTGTTAAAATGTGTCGTAGAAATTTTGGTTGGGTAATATGGAAATAGATATTCGAAATGAAATGAAATCACTTTTGTTTCCCAGCTGTATTTTAGAGGATAAAAGTGCTTAAATAGCCGTGGAAACCATGCAAGAGAAATTGCTCAAAGAGGTTTCAGTGACAGTGAATATATTACATTGAAAGTTAGAATAGTATAATGAAGTCAGCCATGCAGAATGACGTTGCTCAATGCACCACCCGCACACGTTAGTCCAAATGGCGCCTCAAATATGAATTTGAAACAACGAAAAATGAAACTGTTAGAACACTAAGACGGGGTTGGACGTCTAGGAATGCTTTTGTAAGATGTACTTGAATACAGGCAAACCTGCACCTTAATATATGCTTACAGTTCTAGCATGGGTCCTTGTTCTCGCAGACCGAAGCCTTTATCCGAACTTTTATTGTGATCACGATGCAGGCTTAGTTCTGCGCTTCGAGGATCTTCAATTCAAACAGTAAAGACACTTTTTGTCAATCACAAGTATTGAACAGAATAGATAGTTTGAAACTTAGATCAGTTTGACAAAACTGAGTTTGAGCTACATGGTAATTACAGCGCATCCTTAAATTTCTCGTAGTTCTGGTACTTTTATGAATACTTCGGGAGTGTGAGCTTGATTCTTCTAGCTAATGTCTTGTGTTATTTTCAAAATGGCTTGAATTGAATCCAACATTCCGGTTGGCATGATAGAAGATTTGGAACAAATTTGCTGGGAACCTCAAAATTACGCAAGCACGATTATGAGTTGTGTGAGTTCACGGTTGACTTGAAAATCATTCCAGGCTAAATTTGTGCTTACTGGACTAGGATTACAGTGATACATTCGGCATTGGGAGCTTCAAGTAATTTACTTCAGTTAACCCATATCAAACAAATTTTTCTACGCTGTGTCAGATAGTATAGTACAAATTTTATTTGGAGATAATGAAAGAAATATTCGAATCATAAACTTATAATTCAATGGGAGGGTGTTTAATGATCACGCAGGGAGGGCTACAAAAACGTTTCTTGCTTTTCAAATACTTATATCTGCGTAACCAATGCAAGCAGAAACTTCAGCATGGTCGCGTTTTCACTGCCATTTATTGGACTTCTGTCAGGTAAAACCCTTTTATATTCATAGACATGATTTGCGAACCTGTAATAACCAAAGTGAGTGGGATTTTTTTTGCTATTTCGCGAGTGTAATTCTAAAGACTCGATATGTGGTTTAAATAACATGAAAAGCGGGGAATTAAAAAAGGGAAAAAGAACAATAATAGAGTTTTATAGCAAAATACTAACTTTTACTTCACCATAAGTACATGATGTTTCTATTATGTACTTATGTACTTTTGTTTCTATTATGTACTCTATACCGTTGCTTTCGAGGCACTTTTGACATCGGACTGTCATTCGCTTGCATTGATTTTCTATCAATTCCTGGATTGTTTTTAGTTCATTGACATTGTGATTGCTACGATCGCGTAAATCCTTCACGTCTGTTAAAGGTGTTTTATAAACTTTATCTTTGAGAGGACCCAAGAGAAAAAAATCGCACGAAGTCAGATCGGGACTGTGCGGTGGCCATTCTGCCGCATGTCCAACTCTAATGACACGATCTCGAAAAACATCTGTTAAAGTTTTCTTTATGCGAATACTTCTGTGGCATGGAGCTTCGTCTTGCATTCCACACACTCTGTCAAATCCATGCTCGTTACCAGCCTGCAGCTGTATAATAATTTCTTCATTGAAGATGTCTAGGTATTTATAGCCATTCAATTTCCCTTCATAGAAACTTGGTCCGGTAACGAGGCCAGACCCAGGGAGCCCAATCCAAACTGTAATTTTTCTTGGGAGATTGTTATCTCGAAAAAAAATCCTTGGTGGCTGTTCGTAAGGTGAATATGGTCTATTATTTTGACGATTAACAACACCATTCATATGGCAAGCCACCTCGTATGATACAACGAGGGCTTTAAGAAATTTTTCATGTCTCTCCAAAAACCATCCGCAAAACGTTTTCATTTTGCGATCATTTTCTAACAATTTCTGGAAAATTCTTGGTGTGAAAGGAAAATAAATAAATCTCTCTTAATCATTCACGAACCGTTGACCGAGATAAATTTGTTCCATATCGTTGACTCGAAAAGTTTACATTCTCTTCAATTTGGCTGCGCACCCTTTCGATGTTTTCTGACATTCTTCTTCTGAAATGTCTTCCGGAATTCCCCTTGTTTCTATTGAGTATTGTTCCATGCGTAGAAAATTTTGCGACAGTTTTTCTCACAGTAGGTTTACTCACACTTCTGCTCTGAAAATGAATTCGAAATAGTTGAAAAGCTTCTGCGACATTTTTGAAATCATTGTAAGTTGTGACCAAGAATACTTGCTCTTTTGGTCAGTTACATTGTTAAGGGTCTATCGTGATGAATTTAATTTCTGTATTTATCAAGTAAAATTGAATAAAGAACGGTCTCATAATTAGCAATGATTCATTTTTATTGTGATTCTAAAAATTACTTTTATTTGCAGCTTTAATTAGGTTTTTGAAAAAATGAAAGTTTGTGGCCTACCCTTTATTTATCAAGCATGATTACGACAGTGGTCTAACTTCTTTATTATTCATATTGCTACCAAAAATAATAGTTTTTGGCGTCAGATGCTATTACGGAAGTATAGCTATAATTATGTGAACAGCTAAAATTGATGTACTCTCTAACCTATCTAAAAAATTAATAAATCAAAGGAAAATTATTGTTTAGAATGCTAAATAGTCTCTATGCATGAACATAGGTTTCTCCTCACCCAAGAACTATCACAAGACAGTTTTCTATTGATGCTGTCAATTTTGAGAAAATCGAGCGATCAATGACATGGAAACTTTTTGAAATCTCATTCCAGAGTTCATCTTCACTTACCCTCACGATATATCGCAGATTTGACGATGCTACACATGTTTTCAATGTAATTGATGTTCGATGAGGACAAAGGCCACTTCATTTTTCGTTCTACAATAATTTTGCTGGCTAAATGTTGTTCTATGAGTTTTGGACCATGGAAGCGATCACACATTAAAACGAATTTGTGCTTGAAACTCCTGGTTTCGGGTCGCTCATAAGTGGAAAACAGCTGATTAAGAAAATCCGTTTACGACTGTAAGCTCAGTTTCAGTGTTAATGGAATCCGAAACGGTCCAACTAACATATCGATCCTGAACAATGCACCTCCGATTCTCTGCTGGTGTCATAGCCTAGAAGAAAAATTGCGGCCCTCTTAATTAATCCTCTTGACCAACCATAGAGACCATCCAGAGTAGCTTCACACTCATCCCTCACCTGTGAACGAAGCTCTAGAGAAATCAATTTCAGGTATTTATTGGCCCTTAAAATTTTATTCGATTTCTGTTTTTTAAAAGTTATTTATTTTGATTTTTTTGCATTTTCAACCGACACTTCGCGACACGTCATTTTCACCGACGCGACACTTCGGTCACCGTCGCCTCTTGGAGCATACCCTTACAGCCATAATGAGGCATTCTTTTCGTAGCTATTGACATTTTTACACATCACGTTGATTAAATACGGAATTGTTCCTATCGCTCCGAGTTTTTCTGTAGAAGTTTAGATGTCCAGTCGCTTTCTTGATAGCTCTCACCTCATTATTTACCAACCCCTCCCTATATCAGTAATTATTTTACCATCAGCTAAACATAAAGTGATTTTTTGCTTTTGATGGGCACTAACAGAGGGTTATCTTTCGATATTGGTGAGATTTTATCTGGAAAATGTACTCGAAATTTGTTTTTCAGGCTAAAATTGCCATTTACTCAACATAGTGGGACACTCGAATTTTAAAAAATTACAAAAAGTCACAAAATAATGTTTTTTAAAAATGTTTTTTACTGAATTACATACCAGGTAAAGACAAAATCAGTGACAACATTCCAGTTTTAGGCTCAATGTTGAATTCAAGGAATTTTTGGAAAACATTTTAACGTAATATCGTCAGACGCAGTGAAGAGTTTCTGATTAACATCATTGCATAAGTTGGCTTGTGTATCCTTGGTTACGGTGTGTCCATTCCCACTGTTGAGTTGTCAATGTTTTAATATTCAAACTTAAATCATACGCCTTGATGTATTTGGTCAGATCGTAAGATGATATTTCAATTAAATTATAGTTTACAGTCTAGAGTAACGATGAGAGTGAAAAGCCTGTATTTATATGCACGCATCTTTCATCTCCAACCAAAGCAAGTTGTCGTATGTGTTAAGCCAAAAGAACCTCAGTCTCTTCTTAGTGATTCACCTACCCGAGCGTGAGTGTGAGTTAGAGAGGTGAGAAATGATGCGATAAATGCATCAAGCCATTACGTGTTTATCAAATACTGCGACTTATGGTAGAAGTCATGGAATTCTGTGGGGCTGCTTCTGGAGTTTCCTCTCTCTCTGTAACGCTTTTCATGTTTGTCCCGCTCTATCTGGTTGAGAAGTAATCAGAATAACTGTTATTTAGAACGTAAAATTCTAAATGACCGTTATAAAGGAAAATTGCAAATAAATCAAAGTTCGTTAAGAGTCCTACTATTGCTTTATGGCTGTCGTTTTCTTATTTCTTCAGGGTCCACAGTTCTAAAGCAATCAGTCGGCCAGAGGTGTGTCAGACTTAGACTTTAAAATAAGCCACTACTGCAGGGAATGAAAGTCTCAAGGGTTGAGTTTCTTGAAGTAACCGAGATGGATGATTATCATTTGTTGATTTTTATGAAATCTATTTTCTATTGCTGATCTATTCTTGGCTGCAAAGTAGGATCTTCAAGATGAATGAAACTTGTGAATTTGGCCGAATCAGTGCCTTATAAGGAAATCATCTTTCTTACTTCATGAAACTGGTTATAAAAAGATGTTTTGTGTCCTTGGAAGAATCATTTACTACTCCTGTGTGCGTGCTGTATGTCTCACTCGTCAATAGATAATTAGACATTTTTAAAACATCAACATTCTTCCATGCGAACTAATGAAAAATAAAGTTATACTCCTTGGATTTCTTGACATCGGTAGAAATTTGACTTTAATTAAATAACCGTGGCTGATTTGTGCCTCATACAGTAAAAGAGTAAAGTTTGGAATTTAAATCACGCTGTACTATTTTTTTTTCAGTTGTGTGTGTGCTTTCGAAAACCATCTGTTCTAGTTAATCCTTTTTGGAAGATTGCGGAGCATTATACTGCTGAAGAGTTCTCTCCAATAGATAAACAAATTAATATCTATTGTATATCTGTTCTTTGACACCACCAAGAGCGGAAGACGGAAAAATTAAATGTCTCAGGATTGTTGAAGCCATTCTTATTGAAATCGAACAGATATGTAATACTACAATATTGACAACAATTGTGTCACTTTCAAATAAACTAGTTTATCAAAGATGCACTTGTTCATTTGACTTGAACTTAGGACACGAAAATTTGACTTGAATATTTAACGAAAGATGTTCTCAATTATTTTTGACTTGTTTTAAAACCAGACATCACAACACACGTTGTTATTTGATTTTTTAAAATAAATTTAATTTTGTGCCCATCTTGCAGGTTTTCTGTTGCAGCAATACACCATAGCCTCACTCCCGCACACCCGAACGCGACCAGCAATGAACTGCAACGCGTCATTTGGCGGCCTCCTGCCGGCCATGTCCCCACCTGAGCGGCTCGCTGCTCCGCTCCCCCTGGACCCGCTGCGTCTGAACCCCGCAGCGACGGTGCAGCAGCAGCTCTACATGAGCACACTCCTGCACCAGCTCAACCCAGTGCAAAATCCGTTTTTTGTTGCCCAGTTACAACTGGTCAATGCTTTTAAGGCAAACCAGTCGATTTTCCCTGCGCCAGATAATAAGGAAGAAGAATTTGCCGACAACGATGAAGTGATAGTCCATGAGAATCAGACATGTGGAAGTAATTTCTCAAACACTTTAGATTTGACCAAACCTCGATCCAAAACCCAAGAAATTGGCGACAATGATCAATCCATAGTAACTGATGATGAAGTATTGGACAAAATAAAAGGCAAGGACATAACAGTCAGCCGTATACAATGTAAAGACGATAAAGACGAAACAACTGCGAAGCCTCTCAACAATTTCAGCGACATCAAACTTCACATGAACAGCTTGAAGGTTGGTTAATGTTGATAAATCATTTAGAGTTTGTCCAAGACTAGCTGGCACTGCAGGCTAAATTATACTTTCCAATCAGACCCTCATGTCATTTGTAACATATCCGCGCCTTTACGAAATTCACCGCTCGCTTAAAAATTTCTCACGAAAACTTACACTCATTTAATAGCATATGTGGTAATATTAACCTAATTTAGACGAGCGAGACAAACTCGTATGATTTTAAACTAGAGTTAGAACATTGCGAAAGATAGAGAAAACACAGGATTTGAGAGCTATTTGAGGACATTTTTACCATGTTAAATAAACAATAATAACTTTGGATTAATGTATACATTTAATCAAATTTAAGCAAATATCCCTGATGATACTTCTTTATCAAATTATTCTATGAAACTGCTTGGGTTTCAATGACTGCTTCTGTTCGGGTCCGAAACCGTCGACAAGCTCAAATTTAGTGGTCCTATTCATTTCGGAGACCACCTGGACAATGTCAGCTTTTATTAAAGTTTAGATACTACTGAGATGTCAATTAATTTCCCTTTGAACGATGCTCCAGTTGTCCATAGGATTTAAATTTGGCGAGTTTGGGAGCCACATCTTGGGGTCAAATGATCGTTAAAATTCTCTCAGTCTTTGGTAACTACGGCTTTGTGAGAAGGTGCAAAGTCTTGCAGAAAGAGTTATGACCTTCCATTGGTTATTTGATCTACACAGGGCATATCAACCGTTTTTAAAAAATCAATGTATCCAGCAGCATTGGCTCAAGAACCTGTGGGAAAATTTAAGGGGGCATGACATGACCTTCACTACCCACAACTTCTAAAACCCTTACCGTAGCCAGAAATTTTGTGTTCAACACCGTGGGTATACTTCAGAAGGATCTGCACTCAGACTCCTGTCATTCCGTTTGTAAATTTTTTTATTTTGTTTAGGAACTGTTTTGAACACATGAGACGGTTTTCCTGCGTCTTTGCCTATAAGAATTGACCTTTTGTTATTACAAAGGACTTGTATCAAATGTCAAAATACTGATAGTCCACTCTGATATCTGGAGTTCTTTGGCAAAGGTCCTCATCGATCATCCTCGTCGATAATGTTTTGAACATTCCAAATAAATTTTGATATTTTCATGGCATCACAATGTTGAGAATATATTTTCTTTTTGCAACATGAGAAACATTTCCATCACATCCCTTCACAGAATCTCCAAACGAATCTCATGAACAAATAATTTGGCATCATGCAAAAAATTGCTGATTTCTAAATCGCTGGTTTGCAGTTTGAAGTATCTACTGCATGTCTTTCCATTTCTTGGGCTAACTTCTGATTCTGAACAGGTTAACTGAATTAAAAAAATAGTGTTAAGAATAATTCCAGTCTATAATGAACTAAAAGCAACACGTCCTCGAATAGCCCTCCACCTTGAATGTATAAGAGTTAATTGAATTTCTGCTGTGATGAAAGTCTACGGTATTCAGCATTAGATTTTATTTAAATTTGATTAGTTACAAATTTTAATTTTATTTATAACACCTCTTTAATATGATATAAGAAATATTTGATGCTTTGCCTATTTTATCCAAAAAGTTGATAGGAAGCACCCAAGCAATTTTTGTCCTAGATTTCTGACAGATAATGTGCTTGAAAATAATCTGAACACACACATGCCACAGTTACCTAAAGGATAAAAAAAAAAAAATAAGCTCTTTAGAAGAGGGTTTAAAGTAAGACATTGATTTTCAACTGTATGTTTAGATACTATAACGATGATGTGAAATGTGATTATTAAGATTCACTTGTTCAATTTAATTAAACTTATTCAATTATTCCATTTTCTCTGATTTTATAGGATTGCGTTCGAATGATATGTAAATGTCTTTTCTTACAATCACCATGTAGAACCCTAACACCTATACAGCCG